>UZAE01013048.1:0-27373 GCA_900617975.1 Rodentolepis nana | reverse complement strand
GGTTTCAAACTGTCTGCTATCAGGCCAGAATATCAATCACGTTGAGAGGAGTCTAGATTCTCTTGTTTGTCCTAAGTTTGGTCTCCATTTAAACAGGTTTGAAATTACGCGATTTTTTAGCATGTACACCACTATCCTCTCCTTTAATTTGACATATATGAGCTATTCCCCAATTTATCTGTTTATTACTTTAATTCTCAATCGCACGTTGACTTAAGAACTTTTTTTAAGTTTTCTATGCGACCAATTGAATTAATCCTTCATTTTGCCTCTAGCTGAACTTATAGCACCTAAAGTACAATATAACTAGTCACAGATATTATACAAAACTATAAAAGCTTAATAGATTATATCTTACGAATCTAATGAAACATGTTCTCCATGTTATCACCAACCACTTCAACCCGAAAGTAAATAAACCCGGATGAAGAAACTAAGAGAACGCACCAGTCCTAATCCCAGTTATTTCTTCATTCTTAAAGCAGCAAAATCTTTAGGCCACAGCTGAATACTGGTATCAGAAGTCACTACTCGGAAAAAAGTAGTGCGTTCTGATTGGTCGATTCATTGGTCAGTTTCAACGCCTAATTGGCCTATTATTATTTAATAAGCTGAAGTCATTTAGGCCAGTAATTATATATACAACTGTTTTTGGCATTGATTAGCCAGTAAGAGAGCTTCTATTTCACATTTCAAAGTACAACTTCACTTTAGATTTTGCCGTAAAATGGATTTTGAATGAGATATTAGTTTTGTGGAAATCATTTTTAATGAAGATTTGAACTTCAATCCAAATGACTGAGAAATTTGCTAGAAACGATAAATGTTGAAATAATCAGATTGAACAAATACATTTTGAAAATGGCCAAACAGATTCCATTAAAAATCACAATTACTAAACAAGAATCAGATATCGAAAATAGTTAAGATGAATCGATTATTTGTGGAATAATAATAATTTGGAATTCAAAAATGCATTACAAAATTAGGGTTTTAGACTTTTGGTGTTAATGTTGTGGGAACGCAACTTTAGCATGACAAGGTCGGAAGACTCTCCACCAATCAATGACCAAAGCCAAAAACGAGCAATCAACGTTCAAAGCCTGCACGTGGTTATTCGACCAACCAATGGCCAAAGCCATTACGTGGTCATCATGCCCATTCAAATGCAGGAGAACCTCTGAGTACAGTCGAGACTTATTGGCCTAGTAATCCGCTAAAATGCTAACACTGTGTTTGCGGTAACCATGCTGACTTCATTTCTTCCCTGTCCCAAATGTCTTCTCGTTTTGTTAAAGAGTAGAAAGCGTCATTATGCGCTAATTTTTTACTTCAGGCATTTCTACTGGCTGTTGGCTAGTGTAATGATTGGCTGGTTGTACCGTTGGCAGATTAAATTTTGGTCATCTTTTCCTGTCATTAAGCGAACTTTATTACTTCGGTTAGAAATTTGCATAATTTGGATAAAATTATAAGAGGGCAAGAGAGGAAACATACGAATTCCACTGTAAACCCAGGTGGCAGACACAAAACAGTAGACTAGACAAGAGATGGCTATAAAAGCTATCACAATCGCTGTAATCCTTGAGCGTCCGAAAGCCGAATGCTCCCAGTAGTCATTGCGATTGGTGAAGCCGAGGATAGCCAATTCATTATCACTACTGGAAGTGCCCCCAGTAGGCATCTCTTGACCTTGAGTCCTTGGAGCGCGAAGTAGGGTGCCACTTTCATAACCACCTTGAGCACTACTGGAGGTGGCACTGCGAGGTCGTGATACCATGGCAACGACCTTGTCAATATCATCATCGTCTCCGTTCTCGTCTAATTTCCGCTCAATGGCACTCTCTGTGCTACCGTCTACGTTATCTATGGGGGTGTCTGACTTTCGAATACCTACAATATAGCAATGGTGGCCTCATTATCACAAATATTAACCATGCAAAACACTTACTATCAGCACAAATATTGTACTAATAAATATTACAGAACCGCTTTCATTATCACTTATTATAGGAGCTAGGGTTTGGATCATACTCTCCAAAAGGTCACATATTCAAAATAAAGAGGGACGCACAGGGACACATGCCATGGAATTGATGGTGATGATGATGATGATCTTTCTCAAGCGATAGGAACGCGTTTGCATTTTGACTGGATAAGTTATGAACTTTAGGCCTCATAATACTTACTTTATTTGAATGAAAGCATTAGGTGTACCATAATCACAAAAATATCAAAATACATTCTATTGCATCCTGATTTGCATATTTTTGTGGATCGACGAATCCCATTTCAAGGTGGAACGCGCCAATTCGATGCATTGGCATCCTTCTTTCAGCGTTATGAGCTGGTGCGTGAGATTGAGATTAATATTTGTTTATAATTCATTGTCCACTTGAGTTTTTGGAGCACGTTATCGCTGTGTGCGTCATTGTATGCCTGCATGTCTTCTCGCCAGGAATGGGAGGTGCGCCGTACAACTCTGTGTGCAGCGACACTGTGTGGAAACAGGTGCGGCCTTACAACTCTGTGTGCAGCGACTGTACAAACAGTGATCATAAAGTAACCTCCTTGGGAGGTGCGACCGTACAAACAGTGACCAATCCTTAACATCTGTTTGTTTAACCTAACCCCAATCCTGATATGATTGAGCTCCCTGCGTGTACACTTGATCCGCAATATACGTCCTGAATGAACGTGCTCCGTGAACTTGATCCGCAAGATACGTCCTGAATAAACGTGCTCCGTGCACACTTTTCTGATCATTACGTGACTGAATATACGTGTTCCGAATTATCGTCTGTTTCCTTTATAGCTGGGCTATAGCTTAGCTAGTTTCGGTCTGTTTCCTTTATAGCTGGGCTATAGCTTAGCTGGTTCGGTTTCCTTTATAGCTGGGCTATAGCTTAGCTGGTTCTGGGTGTCTAGCTATATGTAGGAGAATCTGCCAAAGTGATTTCTAAGTCAGTCAGGCTTTAATAAAGTAGCAATCCGCTACAAGTTTTTTTCCATTAAAATCCTTCATTTAAATGCGAAAAATGACTCTTTTTTATAAGAATATGAGCTCAAGAATTGCTTATTTTACTAATTAAACAAATATTTACTGGTAAATTAATCATTAAAAGCTTCTCTTTACAATTGGATTGCAAATTAATTTAACTAATTTTATTCCTTTATAAATAGGGTGCGCGAGAGACTTACCTCCTCGTGGTGCACCCTGGGCAACGTACAATCATACGGCAAAAAAGTCTATAAACCAGCAGTTGACTTCTGGCTTCAAACTATCATGACCCCACCGTATGTCATAGTCGACCACTTCAACAGTACTCACCTCACCTTTTCTCTGCCTTTCTGTCTGTCTATCTCTTTTACATCTGTAAATCACTCATCCGTTCTGTCTCCCCTCCCCCTCTCGAATTTTTCTCACTTTGATGTTCCTGCTCCTCTCTGTGAAGTCCGAAGTCATCTAAAGGACTAATGATAACTATCAAAACGCCTGCCATTTGAGATAAGTAGTCCTTGATAACTCATTTAATTGAGTCCAAACTGGCGATGGATTTGAAAATTTGTCCCAATTTCTAAGGGTTAACGTTCCTAAATTCGACTCCACTAATGTCGTCCGAAGTAAACTGATTATAATTACTAAAAAAGTTTCCTACAAATTTTCGTTTCTACCTATTTCGCACGATCTGTTGAAGTATCTGCGAACTTGGATGGAAAGATTCGAATGGTCTCGCAATCTTCAACACATGTGCTCACTCATAACTACAATTGTCATTGATCAGGCACTGCGAAATCCAAATGCTTTCCTTTCTGCGCGTTCAGATTGCAATGAAGTTCGCGCCGGTTGTAGCACTTGCCAACCCAATTTGCTTAGTCATTTCATCATTTTTAACTCTTGTTTTATCAAAATCTTTTGTTTTCTTTTGCCAGTGATAGGTCATTCGAGAGAGAGAGAGAGAGAGATAAAGAGAGAGCTAAAGAACTCGATATTGCATTTGAATATGGTGGAGGTGAGGGGGGGGGGTTTTGAAAAGTGTTGGCACTGCTATTTGAAATATTTTTATGGGGCTCCGGTGTAATTCGGAGAAGGTTGCAATGAAAATCGACTTCATGAAAGAAGATCTTGATGCATTTGCTTGTTTTAATAAAGCAGATCTCGGTTATTTTAGGCTCCATTCAATATGCTCAATATTTCCGATAAATGGACATAATTCTGCATAAAATAATCGATATTCACTCCTTCCAAATTTATTAAAGTAATAATACCAGTAAAAAGATAAATCAATGTCTAATGGAAATTTTTCCGGCACATTTGGTCCTTTTTACAGATTATTATATTAAAATTTCTTAAAGGTTGTATTTAAAAGCTGTTCAAAGACGTCGGTTATTGAAATTTTTCTTTAGACATTGTCATTGGAAGTAAACTTATTTTGAAATCGATGGTATTGTCTTCTTACATAAAGTATCAATTTATTCACATAGGATTTATAATATCACTCCTATACGGCACAAATGTTGACGGCAATTGTAATAATTTTAACATGTTTATTGTCCTAATGGAAGGTGCAATAAGTTAGTGGAGGCATGTGAAATTAAAGCAGTCTTCAAATATCGAAATGGGCAACTCAGTTTAAGTTGCTGTATTTTGAAATTGCCTTCTTTATAAAGTACTCGATGTTCTAAACATTTCATTTTGCCCTTAAAAGTGTTAAGAAGACCAAACCCACCTGCTTCCAAGTCCCTGGAAGTAGTTGAAGAGGAGACCATTGGAGGATGTGTCATGATAGGAGGGCAATCGTCTCTAGGATGGCTGTGTCGGTTTTCGCCCTCACTACATTCTATCTCCTCCTCTTCTTCGTCTTCGCGTGATTCATGGACGATTGTGGTTGTGGTTGTGACGCCACCTGCTTGAACCGCCGAAGTCGGCACATGTCGCAGAGGTTGCAGCTCAGTCTGTTCAATATACGTGGAGGGTGTTCGGTCAATCACATCTGCTGCATCGTAGCCGTTTGAACGCTTGAAACTTTTTCGTTTCCACTATAGAAGAAGAAGGTGGGGAAATAGTTATCCATAGTGGCACTAACTTTTCTTTCCTCGTTATAATGGTCACAGAGTTCATTTTCTATAAAGCTTTAGAATTATACACAATTCGGGAAGATTATGTTAAGTATCTCTTCGGAGGTACATATACTAAAATTGGAACGATACAGAGAAGATTAGCATGACGCCTGCGCAAGGATGCCACGCAAAATCGTGAAGCGTTCCATATTTTTGGGGTGTACGATAGACTTACCCCAACGCGGTGCACCCTGAGCAACGTATACTCATACGGCAAAAAAGTCTATTAACCGGCAGTCGACTTCTGACTTCAAAATACCATGGCCCAACTGCTTGTCATATTCGACCCCTTTCACGCTACTCATCTTACCTATTCCCTACCTTAATGTCTGTCTGCCTCTTTTACATCTGTGAATCGCTCTTCTGTTCCCCTCCCCTCGACTTTCTGCTACTTTGATGAACCTTCCCTCTGTGAAGCCCGAAGTCAGCTAAATGGCTACTGATACCTATCAAAACGCCTGCCATTTGAAATAAATAAATGTTAAGTACTGAGGATGTTAATCTGTGGCATAGATCCGCATTTTGTCCTACTTAAGGGAGATTTCGTTTCCAGTAGTTCAGAGACTGAATAGAATAAGTTAGTGTGTGGATGACTGTCGACTGACTTTGCAGAGGTGTTGATCAATCACTATATGCGGTACGATTTTGTTTATGAGTGGTAAAAGTTGTGGTGTTATTCCCCAATTTTTTTGGGCTTTGTGACTTAACTCCCTCTGAATTCGCTGACGGCTTTGCAATGCAATAACTCAATGCGTGGGTGACAGCACTATGGACAGCCTCAAGTGCAAATAGCAGAAGTGAAAATAAATAAAATATTAAAGATAAATACTAACTCCAGTATAGTTAACCAAGCGATGAAAGTCAGAAATTGAAAACCACTCAGATCTAAAATGGTTACCAATAACGTATCCGATCGGAAGGAGAAACAACGCTAAGCTTTGCATAATCATATCATTTTTGAGTCATACTCATGACGAATCATGGTGTAAATAGATCAACAGCCAATTATCAATAGGTTCATTGATTGAGTAATCGTAGCTAGCTACATGGAACTTGAAGCTCCAATAATCACCTGTGAATTGTTGAATCTCTTGTCTGTCTAATCACAATCTAGAAGAATAAACTCACAGTTAGTTGAATGTTTCATGAAAATGACTGAAGAAGAACATACAAATTCCGTTGAACACATTGTCAATCAAATTATGATTATGAAATAAGTGAACAGTAAATGATACAAAATGCAGTATTTAAAGAAATAGAGAAAATTTTAACTATTTAAAAAAAGAAGGTTTTAATCAATCGGAAATATTGGATAAGCATTTTCTCGCTTTAAATGTATTTTACCTTTGATATAATAGCTTTTAACTTCAGTTTACAACCGTCTTCCCCCTGTACGTTGTTCCTACTTTGTCTCCATTCAGGGGTCAAAGTATCTGGCCCAACCGCAACCAGAAGACATGACAACGTCTTTATTATGCTTTGTCATAGGCACTTTTACAGAAGTGGAATACCACAGGAATACCAAAAGTATCAAAACTTGGATTATGTAAGTAGAAATTGGAGGTACCTTGAAGTGGAGGCGGATACAGAATTGGGTCCAGAGAACATTCCGCAGACCAGGAGGTTAACAAATGTCAATGACCCGACCTTAACCATGGGTTAGTCATCAATCACTTCAACGATTTTCACGTGTAGACCTACTGCAATTCACTGGTCACAATTATTTTTTCCAAGAATAGGAAAAAAATTACAAGAAAACTTTAAAGCATCTCAGCTCAGCACTCATAATAAGCATTGAGAATGCTTCTTTTCTTAATATTGTTAAATTTAAAATGGAATCAAATTTCTCCATAGAACTTATCTGGAGTAAATGCAAATCGATCCGAAATTCCAATAAGAAAATATCGATCCTACATCGATTAATTCACGTAGAACCTAATTCCTAGCGCCACAGATGCACACTATGACAAATCTTCTAAATTACTCTTTTATTTTTTTATTTTTTTTTAAAATGAAGGCTCAAAGTCTCCATATCAGCAACGTTTCCAATCCAAAAATGCCGATCATTCGGACAAAAATTTTATAATTGAGTATTATTTGTTTGCTTTTTTTCTATTTAAAATTATATATTTCATTAGTGGACTGAACGGAAATATGCCTTAAACTTTTTCCGTGAAGTTAAAAAATACACAAGGTGTTTGTTTTTGTTGTGTGTGTCCGTATGTCTGACTAATGGCAGTCGAAAACCCATGAGACCTTCATTATTCATTTGTCTTCATTTACAAAAGGGACTAAGTTCTTTTTACCCCTTTTAGAAATATACAATAAATAACTTTAACTTTTAAAGTTACTAGTTGTTAGCCTTTCTTCGTAAATTTTAACATTTTTAGGCGAGTCAATGTCTGTTGACTTAGATCAATTGCTTCCAAACTTTGCAATATATATATATATATATATATTACTTATAAAAAACGCGCAAATTAAGAACAACTGCCATTTTTTAAATCAAGCCAAGGAATCGACATGTCTGAATTGGGAAAATTAATATTTTGCATAAAAATAAATAAGTTCTAAAGGAAAGTAGTCATGTTCATCGATTCGGTCAAAAATCTGTCGTTGATTGAAGAAGTTGGCTACCCACGCTCTAGAATATATATATCTCAAAACGTGATCTCTATTAAAAATCTTAAAGTGTCAATTTTTGTTAATTTTTTTATAAATCATGTGAATTATTTCAGATAAAAAGAGGCGTTTCTCAGGAAGATTTCAATATTTTTAGCATTGCAGAATATTAGCTTTGACCCATATAGCAATTGCTGACAATTTTATTTAATAAAGCACTCATTATTATTTATTCAATCACATTTCACACCGAGTCTGAAATAGAATTATCTCCTCTTCTTCTAGGTGAGTTCTAATGAGGACTTGTTATACTTTTGAATTATATACAATTTTATTGAAATCCCTGGATGCGTTGACATATGATCTAATGACTGTGATATCTTCTGTACTTCACAGTTTGAAGCTTTCTCATTCCCTTTCGTTATCAGTTAATTATATAAAATGAGGGGTGTGCGATAGTCTTACCACCACGTGGTGCAACCTGGGCAAAGTATGCTCACACGGCAAAAAAGGTCTATTGACCGGCAGCTGATTTCTGTCTTCAAACTACCATGACTCCACTGTATGTCATATTCCACCACTTCCACAGTACTCATCTTACCTTTACTCTGCCGTTGTCAGTCTGTTTGCCTCCTTAACCTCTGTGAATCACTCTTCTGTTCCCCACCCCTCGACTTTCTGTTACTTTAATGCCCCCCCCCCTTCTGTGAAGCCTGACGTCAACTAAAGAGCTAATGATAACTATGAAAACGCCTTCCATTTGAAATGAATAAATACAATCCTGCTATTTATAAAATTATTATTTAACATGAGTTGAAATTTTAGCAGAGAACTGTTTTCGTCCCTATTTTAAGACTGAGCAATAGTGCTTGATATCACATATGATTATTTTACCTTTTCAATCATTGCGTATGAAAAAAAAATGTTTTGAAGTAATGGAATATTTCCTTCTTGATCAAGTACTTCAGGCCAATATGCACTGGACATCATTTCGACGCATTGGCTACAAACCAAGGGACAATTCACTAGCTTCCAATTTTGAAGCTGAAACTGCACAACCCAATTTAAAAAAATTAGCAGAAATAGACTATTTTCGTGCCTTGAAGTTGTTCCACGCGTTTCTAGTAACCGATTTCAATTGATTCACACAATTCAAAATTCCAAATTTTTTCTTGTTAATAGCTAAAATTATTCTTCAGAGCCGCTTGAGGTTATTTATGAAAATCTTCAAATGCGATCAAAAATCAATAAAAGTGTCTATTTGGACTATAAGCCTCTACCTTGACGTCCAGTCCTCTTGACGTCCCTGCTGTGTCGACATTCCGCGGCATTGCATGCAGATGTCTTCTTTTTCTCCTCCCTAACATGGTTGAATCAGCACTGTCACCGCTACCGCTTACACCTTCATGGAACAAGAATTAAAAGAAAGTTATAAAAAAATAAATAATAAAAATAAATTTGTTACATATATATATATATTGCATAAAATTTGGGCACATCATGGCTAATGTAGCTAGATTTTAAAAAAAAGATTTTAATGTTTAGTCTTACATTTTGTAGCATTCGATGTCGCTGAAAGACAATTGAATTATTGCTTAAAGTTTAAACGATAAACTCAATTTCGTTTCAAGGACTCGCCAAAGGGGATTATCTTTATTCAATTTTTATCCCTACGAACTAATTTTGTGCAAATAAGCAGATATTATAAGATTTTCAAAATAATTCGGCCACCGATAATCGCGATAGGTCGTCGTTTCATATATTACTTAATGAGCACTAAACCAATAGTATCTATCCAAATATTTGAATCGAATTTTTAAGGGACATGAGACAAGCGAAATAATGCTCTTTTTGGTAGATTATTCTTCAAAATAATAAGTGGAAATGTCAAAACTTGAAATACGCTTCCACAATCATTACAAATCTTTCTCCTAATGCTTTGTGATCTATTAAATTATTGTGCATTTAATTTGGTGCCCATCTATTGATCTAAAACCAAGGTCGAGAAGAAAGAAGCTAGAATCGGCATTTTTTAATACATTTGCTATAAATTTAATTTATAATTGGTTAGTAAATTTAAATGATATATAAGCAACATATGAGATTATTAGAAATTCATAAAATGTAGCAGATTGGAGTGTAGGAAGATGCAATTAAAGGGATAAGAGAAATCACCTAAGACGGTGACTAATTTATTCTTCATTAGTTTTGTTTAAATCAACAAGAATGTACGACTCGCCTATTTCATTCCCCTGACTTATTTTTCGCCTCGCGGTAGCAACATTCTGATATCTTGACGCCGATGAAAGCGGAGGTGAGGTGAGCTGCCAAGGTGGAGCAGTACCGCCAGTGGCTGCATCAGTACTTTCCAAAGAGGATGCTGCTGACCGCACACCGGGAAAACCAGGGCCCATAACTCGTCGAACTTGACCCCGAAGTGGTCGAAGTGAGTAGCAATGACCTGGCCGCGATCCACTTTCTGATCGGGGTCGAAGAATGGGAGCATAGCGAGGAGACGTTGGATACCATGCACCGCAATCGGTCCGTAAAGATCTACTGGAGCTTGGACCTGTAAGAGTTTCAGATAGAAGGACCCAAGTTAAAATTCAAATTTAATTATTGCATAGACCAAAATATGATATGTATAAAGACACATAATTAATCACCGGCCATTGCGGTAATCAATCGGTTAATTAGTTCTAAATAATATTGGCATAATCTCATCTACTAATCCATGAAAATTAAAAACTTGAGCAGTGTCCTCCACACATCTCTATATTCATATAATAAAAAATAATATAATATTTATATGATAATATTTATATAATATAAATAATAGTATAAAAACGGTCTTTTAATGGGCTAACCGCATTAATTGCATTGAGCCCATTTACGTGTTTTTACTTATTGAATGCCGTGAGGAGTGAGATAAAGAATCTATACACCATTAAATAAAATATTAACAATTTTTTAAATGAAATATTTACATGTGCATGTTTTATGTCATTAAATTCAGAAACATGGAAGTAGTTTAGAACTTAAATTTATTATCGAGAAAGCCTACTACCCCCTGGCAACGTTGAATATTTGCCCTTTGTGGCATCTTTATGACTTCATGGTTAAAATATTACGCTCAAATCGTTATTTCAAGTCCTCTTTAATAAAAATTGAAGTATATTGATTTTTAATTACTTATTTAAAACTGCTTAGTTTACCATTTTTGTTCCTTCGTTTTCTTATTATTCTTTAATGGTTGCAATTTAAACAGTATATATATATATATATATATATATATATATATGTGTGTGTGTGTGTGTGTGTTCTGTGATTGATGCAATTTGTAATCTAGCCCTCATAATATATAATTATTTTATTAGACTTAATATAATAACAAAAAATTGAGAAAGATATTTCAGACCTATTTTTTCAATAGTGAGATTTAACTCTGAAAGAATCAATTGCAAGGTCCAAGAATTTAACATTTAAATAGCCCGAATTCAAGGATGTAGCAAATTTCGATTTATTTTTACCATATTTAAACTTATAAAAAAGGGTGTGTGATAGACCTACCTGCACATGGTACACCCTGGGCAACGTATACTCATACAGCAAAAAAGTCAATTAACCGACAGCTGACTTCTCACTCGAATCTACCATGACCGCACTGTATGTTATATTCGACCACTTACACAGTACTCACCTTACCTTTTCTCTGCCTTTGTCTCTGTATGTCTGTCTTTTAAATCTTTGAATCGCTCTTCTGTTCCACCTCTCGAACTTTTTTCACTTTGATGTTCCCCCTCCCCTCTGTGAAGCCTGGCGTCAGCTAAATGGCTAATGATAACTATCAAAATGCTTGCCATTTGAAATAAAAACTTATAAAAATTATCGCATGTTGGAAATTCTGAAATGGGAACAACCTTGAAAATTATTGAGCACATCTTTTTGTTGATTTAGTTAAGCATTTATTAACCTAGCTTTAAGTCTGTAAATTAAAGTAAATTGCTTAAGAATGAAACAAATCATGACAGTATTAGAAAAGCTTCTTGCTTTCACTGAGTTTAAAATAGACACAAAGTGACTTCAGTCAACTAAAACACAATTGAATAAAATGAACTTTTAAATAGTTCACATTTTTTAATTTAATGAATATAAGTATAAAAGATATATATATATATTTAATGCGTATTGCTTATAAAAGTAATTAAACTTCTGATATTAAGGTAAATCGATTTGCAATGAGAAACGGTTGAAGTATCCTCTAAACATCTTTAAATAATTGCGCATTAATTATCGTAGCTGATTCATAAAAGTGGCGCTTTGATAAGATCTTCAATAATTGCTATCTCATCTCTTCTAGGAAATAGGTCTGGATTTTCACGTTGGAATTCATCAGCGCAAGGCGCGTCAAATCGTAACCGAGAAACTCTAGTAAATGGAATGAATGTATTTAATTATTTTTCTTCTAAGTTAATTACTTCAAAATTTAACTTTGTTGATATGCGTTTTTGCTTGAATATTACACCACTTTTTCGTCGTGTCAATTATTAAAAAGCAATTAAACTATGTTACAAAATGTCTGAAAACGCCTATTAAATTTTGTTTAGTAATCTAGGTTAAATAATTATGTTACGATGAAGCATAACTCAAACAGATTTCACATCAAATGATGATTGATTTCCTCCATGATATATATTAAAACTAATTAAAATTGCAGTATATTTTTGAATACGAAAAAATCAATAATTTAACATGGATTTTCCCAAATTTATCAATAACCTTATTCATTACGACACATATTTATTTCATTCTCTTCGGCTAACCGATGTTTTATGAAGTGAAAAATCTACCAGCCATTAATATGAAAATTAATAATTGGATTTGTATTAAAATTAGAATAATTTTTTCTTTGCTTGATAAAATTAAATTTAAAGAAAATGGGAATTTAAAAATTAATTTGGGTCTTAATTTCTTCCTTTCTAGATTTTGACTTTCCAAAAAAATTAAGTTGAATGCAAATTACTTCGTGAAATGGATGTCGATTCTGTTTGCATCTGCATTTAACATATATAATGTATTCCAAATGCAAATTCAATAATAAGGTAGTATTCAATACATTGTTAAAAGTTAAATGTACTAACAGATACCTAAGCTTTCTAATCAATCATTTGATATGAACAAATCACACTTTGAAGTTATCGATCAAATTCCACTCATATTTCATATTTTTAATGCATTATTGGGCTATTATGGGGAAATAAATAGTGGAACTAAGCAAAATTTATTCAATTCAAAGGAAAGAAAGTGGTATTAAGAAATTGAAGTGAAATATTCTTTATGGAAAATGTGCCAATAATCTATCCACGCATTTAGTATCCCTATAAATTCATTCATCTGTTTAAGCATCATTTCTCATAAATCGTATTGAATACTGGCTATCTATAAAACCCCAAAGCCATTCTCTCGTCAAATTCTTTATGAAGAAAACAAGTTAACTACTTCCTTGTGACTCAAACCGAGTCTACTATGCCTGGATGAGTTTATCGACTCTCATTTTTGCTCTTACTGTCCCGTCACTCAACCTCTATTGTGTACCTGGCCAAGTGGCAATCGGACACACACACACCCAGACCTTCCTCTATCCATTGGTCTCTTCGTGATTTATGCTCACCTCCTACCTTTCACGCGCCCACCACACCACGGTTTACTCAATGCACCTACACCTAAACACTTCTTTCTGTTCCAGTGTTTCTTAACGTTTATAAGCTGCTATCTATAGTCTTAGTTTCAACGACTTGGTTCAAGTTTGTGTAAAATTTCTTCAATACCGTTGCAGCAACCGAAATATGAAATTCGCGGGGTGGAGGGGTGGAGGGGGGGGAGGGAAGAGGGGCTAATTCTCCAAACAGGGGGAGATTCTGTCAGACACAAGGCGCTTTTTTTAAGTATAGCTTAGCAACTTTAATATAATCACACTATGCTCAATAATCATTGTTCAAGGAATTGTTATCTACTCCCAGAGGAAAGTAAAAGCATGGCGATACTTTGAAAACATTGCTCGGTAAAAGAAAATATGGCTTGGTCTTTCACCTTTCTACCGCGAGGAGCAAAATTGCATCAAATAGTTCATAGTAAGTTACTACTTTTAGATGACGATAGAGAGGGTATTGAATAAATGACAATCATGAAAACTGTCAGTAGTAAGCGCTTCGAATTTATACAATAGAATGATTAGCGGTAAAAGTATACTCCACGAGAAGATATAGGTGATCGGGTGGAATTGTGACTATATCCATGCATCTTTCTGGCAATTTTGCTTACAGATGGTTTCCATTTAATGGGGAGGAATCACTCTATTTGTATGGCGCCTGGCCAGTTAGAAGTGTCCACAATTTAAGCCCCACATTGATTAGCATTTGCATAAATGGGTATGGAAATTTACCACCAACCCAATACTGGGATGATTTTGCACCTATTTAAGACTAATTTTGTATGATCTCAAAAACAAATTCCTTTGCTGTTCATATTTGGCATACTTGACGACCAAAAATATCTAGTATGTCGCCATTTTGGCGTTCAAGTAAGAACTTTTAATTCACTTCCAGCCAAGAAAAATGCGCCTTTACTCTGAATCATAACACACCATGATGTCGATTGCGTATATTAGTTACCGTTCTATCTCTGCAAATGTTTGGAGGATGTCACTTGTCCAGGGATAATGTATTCATCATCTCCTATACTAAAAACTATTTATCGCTGTTAATAATGAGTGAATTACTGAAATAAAAATAATAAGTAGTATAATCGGTTTACCAAAGTGTGTCGGCAAAAGAATCGATAGAAAAAATTGGGTTCAATATTAAAAATTGGAACAAACGTTCCGTTGATACCATCAATTTTTGTAATATTATATACTGTACTTACATTTTTAATTATTTTTCTATTTTTAATATGAAATGAGCTTAAGGGGCATGTCAATATAAATATTAATGATTAAAATAGTATTTTAAAATGTCAAATTTAAAGAAAAAATCGTCCTTTTCTTCCTCATACGAATAGCTCATGGTTATATATAAAGCTTCAATCAAATACTCATTGTATGCTTTTGTTTCCATTCTTTAATGATTCTATTTTTATACACTGGCAATTATTGCATTGAAATATGCCATTAAACTTTAAATTTAAGCATTGAGCTTATTTTCAATTTTATTACTACGTCAAATGCTAAAAATTGAAACATTTAACGCTCCGCCATACTAATTAAATCTACTCCCATCTCACAGACAATGAGTCTATTTTAGTACTTGTGATTATTAAATTAGGTATTGCTAAATATCAATAGTAAGTTGGAATTCAATTTAATTAAATTTAAAAATAGATGATAATTTGTTTAAATTTGCTTTTAGTATTTCATTGCTGCTCAATCAAGAGAAATATAACCTTTAGAAACTAAAGCAGAATAGCATAATAAAGAAAAAACAAATTAAAATTACCGCAATTCTCTCTCTCTATCTCTTTCTCCTCAATGCATTTCGTTTCTATTTTGTGATATTTATGTAAAGAGACTAAGTTTAAATTAATTTATCAATTATGAGATTGTTGGGAAACATGTAACTTAATGGGGATAAAAATGATCACATCTAATATCGCTCAATAAGACGCGCAGCGAATGTTTGTGACACGATAACTTTGTAAGAAAGTTATTCATCGCCAAATCAATACTTTGATCATGGAACATTATACCATTAATTGACTTAATTTTATTTGTTAAACGAATTATAATAACTGGATAGAACCAAGGTTAAGTACTAAAATCTATAAACCGTTGGTAGCCTAACGTGATGGATGCCGGTTGTAATTAGACTAAAAATGGGCGAAATAAGTACAACCGATCAATAATCCATGATCGCGCTCCTCCGCCCCTCCTCCAATCTCCCCCCCCCCATTTTGATTGACGACAACTCAAATCCTTAATACTTCGAATTAAGTGATTCACTTGCTTTTAATGCCTTCATTATTTGTTTGGAAAATAACAATTGAACATGGGGATGAGGAGACATACAATACTTCACATTAATGCTGAATATTTTGACTGATTTCCTTAATATGATTGGTCACTCTAATTACATCGTTATTGGTCCGTATTCAGGAATCTAATTTTTTGTCTTCCAGTAAGACGGCTTACAAAAATTCCAGCGCATGACTTTAATTCATTAATTTCTTGCCATAAAACAGACCAAATTAATTAAAAATGATGCAATATTACTATACCTTGAGTAAATATTTGTCGATAAGTACATATCTAATAAGAAGTTAAAAATGGTTCACAGAATGTTGTTTTGGACACTAATAGGCGTGGCAGGACATCATGACAACTAGATACGAAATAAAGTTATTAATAAAAATATCTTTGAAAAAAAATATTATTTTATATTGATTGCAGCTTTAATTCGCTTTAATATAGGGAATTCGTTTTAAAAATATTTGACTTAACGACATCCTATCAATAACAATGAGCTGGATATTTTTGACGTATCAATTAATACATGTTAAATAATAATTAAATTAAGCACAATAAATTCATAAGAAACGTTCGTTTTAACAGATTCTTTACAATATATTCTGATTCGTAATCATTTGCAGTTCAATAAATGATTACCTTTTATTGTTTTGATCGATAAAAGCATAAATTCTATTAATGTACGAATAGCTTAGTATAATGAATGAAGCATTTTATGCTCTTCAATTAAAAATCATTGTAAAAAAATTTTATATGTTTATTATTTTATGAAAAAAACATATCCAACGATTCGTCCTGTTTTGATCAAAGTATTCAAGATCAAGTAAATGTCATTAATTTTCTTTCATGGCGGAAGATGTTTTTGCCATGGCTTGTTCAATAATTTTCAAATTCTATTGTTATCTATTTAGTATTTAATGAGATAATAAATAAACTAATCAATCGTATCAAGCAGCTGACAACATATTGACCATTTGAAAACGTACACGGATTTTGTGACTTCGTCATTAAATAATTTGGGAAATTATGTAAATAATTTTATTTGGTTTACATGAACGCAACAAACAATTGTCCTTTTAATTGCCATGATGAAAAAAAAATAAATTTTGATGTATTTAAAGGCCCCTTATTGACAATATTTTGAGACCGATGTTGACTGGGTCATTAAAAGTAGAAATATTTTTTGGACGATAAAGCTTTGGTAATTGAGTAGTAAAATTTAGTTCAGTTAGAGAGGCTCTAGAGTTCACATTTTGGCTATGCAAAGTGTTTGTAAATCAACTTGTAAGCTCTATTTCGGCTGCATTAAATTGTAAAGTGCTATAGTTTCTTACTTTATATGCTTCGTACAAAATTTAGCACAAGGGGTGTGAGATAGACTTACTTCCACGTGGTGCACCCTGGGCAACGCATGCTTATACGGCAAAAAAGTCTATAAACCAGCATTTGACTTCTGACTTCAAACTACCATGGCCCGACTCTATGTCATACTCGGCCACTTCCACAGTACTCATCTTACCTTTTCTCTGCCTCTGTGTCTGTTCCCCCTCTCAAATTTTTCTCACTTTGATATTCCTCCTCCCCTCTGTGAAGCTCGAAGTAAGTTAATGGGCTAATGATAACTATCGAACCCCCCCCCCCCATTTGAAATTAATAAATACTTTTAACGCATAGATAACTCATGTCTCTAAATTATTCTTTCCATACTTTGTTCTCAAAGTTGTAACTAATGCCTGCCTGCAATTTGCAATGCCTGAGGATTTCACATAAAATGCACTCAAATTCGTTAACTACCACTCTAATAATAAATGCTCGTCTAATTGTATTTCATATGTGAAGGTAAATGCAATTATTAGTTGTAATTAAATTAATTTTTTTGCCAAGTATGTTTTGGTGCATATTCTCGTGTACCATTTAAAATATCATTTGAATTGTCTGGGTTCAATTATTTTCCTTTGTTGCAATATTTGGGGGTTACCTTTGTGATGAGCTTAAAGCAGCAAGAAGATTTCATCCATCAATCCTGCTGACAAAATAGGCTTACATAAAATCTAGGTTTACCTAATAAAATCTCTCGTGTAATAACTTCAAGGTCGAGGAGAACTAAGTCACTGCAATTTTGGTTAATAGGTAATAAATTATTCTGAATACGTGAAAGAATTTATAGGAAATTTAAACAACTAAGAAAATAAGAAATAATAAATTAGTTAGTCCGATATTGGACGATTGTCCGTTGTCTGCGTTAAGAATTACCGCTTCTCGAACAGGGATAGGTACTTTTAAAAAATCGATCTTCCTGTTGAGGCATGACCGATTATTTATAAACAGCTTCGATAGATGTATACGCATATGAATAGTATCTTCCGTCGAACGATTAGTTAATGCAAAAATGTAAATATTGGATTTATTGAAAATTATGCAAAAAGCTGACAAATGCTTAATCAACGTTAGATTAAAGTTCTATTGATTTCCAATGGACTATAACAGACTGTGACAGAATTAACTCATTCTTTAAACTCTCTCAATTTCCGATATTGGCTTCCTTCTGACATCCGACTTCTTGGAACTTGAAGTTGAAATATGTGATGATAAGGCTACAAAATAGCTCAAGTCCCTATTCATGGAAATCCATACAGTTGTTATCATTTATCTTGAAAACTATGTCCAAGGAAGAATTAAACTGTAACAATATTCACCCTTTTACAAAAATGTTCCCATCAGAATTTTTCTTTGCCTCTTATTTACCAACTACAAAGTCTTTAAAGGTGGACATCTTTATGTCCGAATTACTTTTGTGATATGAATATTAACCGATCATCTTAACTTGATCGAAACTTTATCTGTAAAAAGCCTACCGCGTAAGAATGATTAGAACTTTTTAATTACATTAACATACTTCCATTTCAAACTCCGTACATTCTATCTGCGTACTTACGCTAGCGTCGACATTCATTTAGGCGTTTTAATTGGCCTGTTAAAGCTTTATTAAAACTATACCCCATGGCCCTAGTTATTATTATTGGTAGTCACCTGGAGGATAATTGTTAGTATGGCATATAAAAGTACAGAAGAAGCCACCTTTGTCATGGAAAAACGGTGTTTACCTACAATTTACTCCCCAAATCTTATCAGACACAATTTTTAACGTTATTGAATTCTAAGCGATTTTGCAATAATCAAGTTAAAAATTTTGCGAACATGGTCAAAGATGTTAGTCATGGTTTAATTTGTTAATAGATCATCAACCCTTAGAAAATGTCACAGGAATGTCAGCCTGTTTGAACAGTTCAACATTGTGGTTTGCATTTAACTTCTGCCACACGTGAAAGGTCATGCTTGCAACAAATTTTGCCCTAATAAATCTGCATGTTCCAAAATAGATTTTTCGAAACAATTTTGAAGAGCATATTTATTTTCCAGATTTAAAGTTATAAATTGACAAATATTGGGTCTGACGTTTTAAGCAAAAAGAGGGATTTTATTAGAGAGGATGCTAGTTTGAAAAAAAAACTTATTAGTATTCATCTATTTGCGCAATATTCTGACACATTTAGGCGAAATAATATCATGTGAGCGTGAATTGATATACAGTTCGAGACTCAACACTTGATTAACTAATTAAAAGCCCTATTATGAAACTTATAATCTGTAATACGGCACTTGATCGAACTATTTCTAGGGGCAAACCAAGGATTAAAAAAAATGATGCAACGTGAAAATGGGACTCACGTATGCCATAAGGAGCCCCCATTGGTGAAGGTTGATGAAATTGATGATGAATTAATCCACTACTCGACATAGGATCCCTTTCCAATCTACTGTAATGGCTATAGGGCGGACCCCGATCCTTGACCTCCTCTTCTTCGTAAATATAAGTCGGTTTTCGAGGATCACTCAGAAAAGATGGCTGCCTTTCCCATCGAGGAGAATGAAATACCTCATCCACTGAACGACCTCGAATCAAACCCTCGCCAGTACCTCGTATTCGTCTCCACCATTCTGGTGTTCCTTCTGATACCATCAAATATACATCAGTTCGAGGTGTTGAAGTAATTATTCGAGGTTCTGAGTACATTAATTCAGAAGGAGGCGAGACAGGAGGAAAACTAGTTTGCTGTTGAGGCCTTTGCGGTGGTGTCGGAAACACTTTTTTGGGTATCGGAGGAGGGGAAGTGACAGCAGATAGGGGTTCAGGGGGCGGTGGGCGTCGTTTTGCAGGAGCCAAAAGACCCTCGCCTTCCTCTCCAGACATCCATGTTGGTGGGGTTGGCTCTGACGACATTCTTTTCAATCGTCTTCGACGAATATGTCGCTGGCCAAGATCACTTTGCTGAGGGGGGTGGTGTATGGGCACCAGGCCCGCGTGTTCTAGACACCGGTACGGACATCCGCTACAATGGAAATATGGACTGAGCATCGAGGTAGGAGTGGGGTAAGTTGGGAGGGGCATTGGATGGTGTTCACACCAACACGGAGCATTGAATCTTCGCCTGCGAAGATGCTCCTCCGTAGAAGGCATTTTAACTGGCTGTGGGTTTTCTTCCACTTCTTCTTCGATATTTTCTTCCTCCATATGAACCGAAGGAAAATGATGCTCAAAGAACGTGGTCGCTTTTGGACATGACGCTCTCCCGTATCGTCCGTAGAAAAGCCGACGATTTTGAGGATATAGTGCATGCTGCATGTTTAGGGTCTCCATTGACGCGGCCCAATCAGGAGCTATATCGTAACTCACCTCCATACTACTTCTCTGTCTTGATATAAGTGGTCGTGGAGCACTGGACCAATTTCTTCGTGCCCATTCTGGTACATAAGCATTGCAGTAGTTGGCATACCTAACCATCGGAGCCTCTCCAGAAACAACTATCTTTGTAACTCGTGCTTGTGGCCACCTTGGACCAGGTGGCTGAAGAGGTTGTCGAAAAACTCCAGGCTGGTGTTCAGTGCCAGTAAGAGAAAGGGATGCTCTCTGTCGAAATCCAGCTTCTTCCGAATTCGGACTGTTAGCTTCGCGGCTTGTAAGGTAGTCCATTGAGGATATACCCGAATCTTGAGTTCGCACAGTACCAGGTTTGAGAAAACTTGAGCTCTGTGTAGACGATTCACCGATGTGTTTCGAAGCCTGAGATCCTGACGAGAGCACCGTCACTTCTTTATCCTGAGATGAGTGCTCTCGCCTAGCTGCCGCTCTTGCTGCCAGCGTCCAAAGGCGTCTCCGACGTTGACTTGGCATCCTACTGAATGATTGGCCTTCTGAGCGCGAAACGGTCATTGTTTCCGAGTCCATTTTTGTGGTAGTTGAAGGAATGATTGACGTGGTGATTACAGAAGTGGTAGGAATGGCAAAATCCACACAGTGGCGTTCGGTTTTATGAGCGGTGGAAGATGGAGTTCTACAAGTACGGCCACTGAGTGATGAGGTGATTGTAGCAGTCGTTGGTCTATTTGTGGTGGTAGTTACACCACCAACACTGGGGTTAGTGAACATGCTGGGAGATGCTGTTCTTTGTGGATCGACTGCTACTATAATTACTTCTGACACCACCGCATTGAAACATGATTTTTTGAGGAAGAATTAATTCCCGTTTCGAGTACCCATCTAGCGTCAGTGGTGTTAATAAGCACTCACACGCACACACACACACACAAACACACACCAGTTAGAGGAGAAGAGGAGAGTGTGAGCAAGCGAATAATTTGGAGAGCCAGTTGGCCGGCAACTGGGAGTTAATGTGCGGAAGTGGACATGTACGCGCGAGTCTGATTGGTCCGTCGTGGGCAGACGCTGAGAGGCTAACGATAATGACCGAATCTTACTGATTACTTTGCCTCATTATCGCTGTAGGATCGCACGTGTGCGCTTGAGTTTGCATTTTTCGCCTAAAAAAGGTGTTGAAAGATAATGCGATAACGAGTCAGGTGTGGAGGAAATAAATAATGTTCAAATAACTGAAAACATGTGGAAATTTTTCCATGGAAAATAGTCAGAGTGCCCTAGCTGTTATTGCTCACAAATTAAATTTCTCTCCATTTATTGAGATCTGGAAATCTATAGATTCAAAGCAAAATCTTATTTAAAAGGAGGCTGAACGTAATTCTACGATTTGCTTGTGTACGCTTTGCCCAAGTCATGACATTCAATTACTTATAAATTACAAGCAATCTAGGTGTTCATGAGTTTAGATCTAAAAAAGTGTGTTAAGGATAATAGGGAAAATGATTCCTTTCCAAATGGTGCTTCCGAGAGTATAGGCTGAGAGTGCTTGAGAAATAAACGTTTCAAAAGCTTTGGTTAGGCGTTATTCATGTAAAATAGTGTTTAGCCACGTTTGAACTTTCAGACGTGATTCAAATTTCTGAGCTATGATTTGACGGAATTATTCAAGATTCCCCTTTACGAGAGCATGAACTAGATCAGGTCCTGAAGCCGGAACAATATACCATCTCACAAGTTGTCAGAGCCCTTGAAAATCGGAAAGCTTGGCCGTTGACTCCAAAGCTAACTCGAGTTTCTATGGCACTTTGAAAGACATTCCGTTGTAATTTGGATGATAACCAAATGCCAGATAAGATGGAATTTTATTTGAATCTTAAAAAATCATTCATGATTGGCTTTAACTAAAACCTCTAAAATCTCTCATACTCCAGGCGCTTTACTAGATGCAGACATCTGGGAGGTGCTTGGCACGCCTAGTTGTAGAGAGTCTGTTTTAAAAAAACCATTCAATCGATAATCAATAAAGACGGGGTATTCAAAGTTCGCGGTGATGATGTTACTGGTTTGATTGTGAGCCTAAGAAGCCTTGACTCAAGGAGTAGTCACAGTAGAATAGAATGAGACGATATTTAAGGGAGGGACTTATATATTGACGCTGAAATCTGACCTGGTTAAAGGCAGGCCAGTAATATATCAGTATTAGGACTCCTAATTACTTATTAAACTGCACACGAGAGAAATTCACAACATCACCCTTCGTATATCGAATCGTCTATTATTGGTTTCTCTAACTCAAATCTGGAGATAAATGACCACATGAACAGAAGCTGTCGCTGCAACTATTGGCTAATCAGACAGCCAATCACTTATCACCTATTCAAGACAGTATAGCTGAAATTATTTTGTTAGTAAGAAAAGCGATGTATTCTCCTATCAAGGTTTTCACAAAGTTTTGAGATTTAAAAAAATTGTTATGAAATTATTCCACACCATTAGTAGATTACTCGTCATTAACTGGCTTGGTAGAAAAAAATGTTACTACCAAACTTTCTCAAACATCCCGAATTTTCTGGAGTAATTCGAATTGTGATTGAAACTGCCAGTCGGTCCACATCTTAATGTCTCACATTAGTAGTCGTTTCAGTTACAACTTCATCCGTTTCAAAGAGTTGAAGGATTAAGATGATCAACTCTTAATTTTACTAGTTTTATTTGTTAATAGTAAACCTGTTGACTGTTAATATTAGGTTGGCAACTAAGTCATTGTCGATTTCAAATAAGAAGGCAAATTCGGAATTTTTGTTTAAAAATATAACTTTATTCAATTAAGTATTGGCCGTTCTTGTCGATGACCTTTTTCCATCGTTCTGGCAGAGTAAAAATTCCCCGTTCGTAAAATGTCTGGTCTTTGCTATTATAAAACTGAATTAGGTGTGATCCGACATCATCCGCGTTGTTACAAATTTTACCATTTAAAGAGTTTTGCATGGAACGAAACAAATGGTAATCCGAAGGCGCAAGGTCAGGGTTATATGGTGGGTGTGACAAAACATCCCAACCCAGTTCCAATAATTTTTGTCGAGTAACCAAAGATGTGTAGGGCCTTGCGTTATCATGATGGAAAACATCACCCTTCCGATTTGATAATGCCGGCCGCTTATCTTCAACTGCATCCTTCAGTTTTTCCAGTTCTTCAACATACACATTTGAATTTATCGTTTGGTTCTGCGGCATGAGTTCAAAATACAAAATTCCTTTGTGATTCCACCAGACTCACAGCATAATCTTTTTTTGGTGAATCTCTGCTTTTCATACTGTTTGGGCTGGTTGATCTTGCTTCACCCATGATCTCTTGCGAGTAACATTGTTATAAACTATCCACTTTTCGTCGCCAGTAACTNGAAATGGATCATTCTCATTGCGTTTCAGTAGCGCCGAATCACAGATGCTAATCCGTTGCGTCAAATGAATTTCCTTTAACTGCTGGTGAGGGATCCATAAGTCAAGTTTCTTGACATAACCAAGGGTTTTTAATTTTTTTTTTCAATGCATGTATGCGACACATTGAGCTTCTCTGCAATATCATCTCGTGTTGTGCTGTGACGATTTGAATCGATAATGGCCTTGATATGGGTTTCATCCACTTCGACTGGGCGGCCAGATCGTTGTGAATTTTTCAGTGAAAAATCACCGGAACGAAATCTTTCAAACCAATTTCGACACTGCCTTTCTTTTAAGGCTTCATCTCCATATATGGCACATAACTTCTTTTGTGCTTGCGATGCGTTCTTGCCTTTTCGGAAGTAATACAATAAAATGTGTCGGAAGGGCACGTCCTGTTCTTTCATTTTTAAATTGGGATAAAAACAAAACTAAAGAACTAAACAAAAAAATTTTTTACTAATTAACCTAGAAGCCCATACAGTAAGAAAAAAATATAGGTTAGATGCTCTGGCCACGTTAACAAAACAAAATAACGTATAGAGTGAATCCGTCAACAAAAACGGCAATGACTTAGTTGCCAACCCAATAGATGCATGAATTGAAATGCTAGTCTGATCTAGTTGTTTTAAACCTCCCTGTGCATTCAGGGTCTATTCAGTTGTAGATAATGGGAACACAAAGACATAATTAGTCAAATTAGTTTGTTTTCTTTCTAAATCTGCCGTGTAATTGGCTCGCTATATTTTATTGGATATTCAAGCACTTGGTAGGAGTTTCCTTGTTAAAGAACCTGAAAGCCTTTTATATAAAAAAGATTTTGTAAGGGGGAAGCAGTGGGGGTGGGAGGGGGGGGGTGGTGGGAACGTATTACTCTGGGCGAGTATTTTTATGCGCAGGGTGGATTTTTAATGCTTCCTGCGTAAGATTTCATAAACTACTTTAATGAGCTTTTTTATTATATTAGAGTCCATTTCAAACTAACCAATGTGAATCAATGATGAGGTTCACTCAACCACCATTAACTAACAAGATTGCACGTTGGAGATTTTAAAGTATACAAATGTTGTAAAAGCGGGTGTGCGATAGACTTACCTCCACGTGTTACACCCTGGGCAACGTATACTTATACGGTAAAAAAGTCTATTGATCGACAGTTGACTTCTGACTTCAAACTACTATGACCCGACTCTTTGTCATATTCGACCACTTCCACAGTACTTATCTTACCTTTTCTCTGCCTTTGTATCTGTCTGTCTCCTTTAAATCTGTGAATCATTATTCTGTTCCCCTCTCGTCTTTTTGTCACCTTGGTGTTTCTCCTCTCTAGGAAGCCAGAAGTGAGTTAAAGGGCTAATGGATAACTATCAAAATGGCTGCCATTTGAAATAAATAAATGTTGTAAAAGCCGCTAACATCCATGAATAGGAGCACGCTTCTTAAACTTGAATTTTGAACTTAGAAATTTTAGGTCATAACACGATAACCTATTCTCATTCACCAAACTTTGACCGTTGTTAGGAATTCAACGTATTTCGAAGCCGTTGTGAAACCATGACTCCCTCGAAATCTCAAACAACCATCCTCATTCCCTTTGAAGAGAGTTTAAATATTTTCTCCTACTAGAGTGTGGGACACGTCATAGCTTAACAGCCTGCACGCCAGGATTGGGAGGTGCGACCGTACAAACAGGGACCCGTCATTAACCTCTGTTTAACCCAATTCGCCATCCTGACCATGATTAAGCTCTCTGCGTGATCATAATTTACGTTCGGTAACCAGTGAATAAGCGTATCGGTGATACGTCTCTGCTTCTCTAGACTCGGTAATTGGGAGAATCTATCACAAAGGTTTCTGAGACTTAAGCCAGGCTTTACTAGCGTAGAAATCCGCTACAAGAGTCTCCGATAACAGAGATAGCACAAATCTCCCAAATTTCTAACACGAATTGTGATATTGACCCAATTTCATCGGTATGAAGTGATCAATAAGTTGGCATAATGAATTTTTGATATATGGCTGTTCATTGGAAACGCAAAATTATTGTCACAAATGTGATTGCCTTTGTCAGGCCTAATTAGATGTTACATATGCGAGCTTTTTTACATTACAAATTTATTGAGCGTATTAAAATAAGTATTTTTAATTTTAATGAATCCCACTTCAATTTTCTTATTAATTATTGCTGAAATAAAAACGAAAAAGGCCCTTTCGAAAAACCGCCTTTTATTTATACAATTTCTAATTTCTAAAAATAAGTATGCAAATGAAGATATTTTTTGCCTTATATACAACCTTCAGTTGAAATAATAAATCGCATATCGTAGAAGATTATCTTTATGGGGAAGTAAATTATAGAGTTCATGAATCATCGGCAGTAAGTGCGTGTGTGTCGCTAGAAGAAGCCAGTAATTGGAATTAATCTGACTGAAGGCACACCGATGCGTGATAATTTAAACAAAGGTGTTGTTGATCTTTTGCCGCCATTGACCTAAGGAAACGTTAAGCCGCCATCAATAGAGACGCGTCATCGATGTAATGAAATACCCAGGTTATAAAATTTCGTTAAAAATTAATTATACTCCTCAAGCTTTTAAGCCCGTGGAGTTTGTTTGAGTTTAACCGTCTGTTAAACCTAGTACTGTTGCCATAGAAAGTTCACTTTTACCTGGTAAGGGTACTCTGATTGCATTGTGTTTCCTGACAAACGATTGATTTGTTTTCGGCTTTAATCGCATGTTATACAGCCACAAAGATGGAATTAGTGTCATGCACAATGTTAGCTTAACACTTTCATTAGAGGCAAAGTTGCTTTGAATTGGTCTTTAGAAATAGCCCTTTATCAGACTAAATTTTCTTTAAATGCTATTGACATCACAACCTAAGCAATAAATTTTCCCTATATTTCAACCATATTTTAAATATACTATTTACACTCAACCGCAATAGATATTCAATGATTTGCCATCATTAATTGAAAGACTATCTAATAATAATAATAATAAGTCACTTTGGTTTCCTCAAATTTTCACCTGAAACAAATATTTGTCAAATTTCATACAACCAGCATGATCAAGACGTCTATGAAGGTAGACAACTATTAGGACTGCGACAAATTACTGACGTGAAAAAGACCTTATGTCTATCCCCAAACCTCCGTCAAACCGATTATAGCCTCTTTCTTTGCGTCTCAAGTACAGAAACTGTAACATTTTAACAGACAGCTTAAAGTAGAACACCTGACCAAGATAGAATTAGAGCAACTCATTCATGACATAATAAGTAGAATGTATCAAATATTAAGTAAAAGGGGTGTGAGATAGACTTACTTCCACGTGGTGCTCCCTGGGCAACGTATACTCATACGCAAAGTAGACTGTAAACCGGCAGTTGACTTCTGACTTCGAACTATCATCACTCCACTGTATGTCATATTCCACCACTTCCACAGT
>UZAE01013047.1:0-17319 GCA_900617975.1 Rodentolepis nana | reverse complement strand
GGGGGGGTTGACGTGACAATTTCTCGTCTTTTTTAATAAAGGAAGTGAGCGGTCGTTTTGCTGTTTTGCATGCCTTAAGTATTGCTTTTATCCCCATGGATATGAAATCTTTGCTTAATTGCTTTTGAAGTAACTATTATTTCCCAGTTTCTTAGAAAATAATTTTTAATTAAAATCCCCTGTTCGAAATTTTATTGCATCAGTCTGAATCTGTTTCAGAATAATAAACTGGCGAAACATCGGGCATTTTAACCAATTTTATTACTTCACAAAGTGAAAGTTATCTTCTAATTCCTCTTACCTATGGGAAATAATTTGTAGATTTGCATTAAATCCTATTTTAACTCTCAGGGCTTCTATTGCATTTATTCCAACCTCTGTATATAGCAGTGCATTAATATGGTATAATATCAAGTCCCACCTCCCCCCCCCCTTCTCGAGCTTATCTCTGGTGACTTTCTTTTCTCCTTTAGGTGTTGCGACCTCAAGCCCTGGCCTACCTTTGCCCGAATTTGAAATCTATCAATGGAGAGGAGTTTAATGTTGAAGTTACAGAAGAGACTTCCAAAATAGCACAAGCTGCTAAACAGGAACTGGCTGGATTGGTATGTTTATCTTCATGCGTGTTTAAATCCCTAATTTCCATCCATATTTATGCGCGTCTATCTTGCCAATTTCAACTTTCAGGTCCATTCAAAATGGGAGGACGATTTAGTGGAGTACTTTAAGAAGAGTGTACCCCATCGTGACCTTATCTTGGTCACTGAGACTCTCGTTGCTCATGCTGTTAATCAGTGTGCTAGTGTGGATGAGCCCTTTAAGCACTGCAAAGCCGTCTTGGTGAGTCCTCCTTTTTGATTAAATCACATTTATCTTTCAGTGCATTCGAAGCTCTCGAAGGAAACTTACACTTATCGGTGGTTGTAATGGCTTTGTTTGCATTTTAAAGTAGTTGTATCTTCGGCATTTTATGAACGTAAAATCTAATTGCAACCCTACGGAGAGATTGATTTTATTGCGTTCTGCTAAGTGTTTCTAAATTGTATTTTTTGGCTTACTCGATCGACTGTTGGATGTTTGTCATTCTATATTTTAAATTAAGGAATTCTTATCGAATTCAAATGATCTATTTCCTTAACTATTTTGTGTATTGGCATACTATCACGAAAATGGGGGGTTTTAAATTTTAAGAATTTAATTAAGCTAATTTTGGTCGACTATTAAATACAACTAGTTAGATTTTCCAGTCAACATTCAGAGATATCTTTAATCTACTTTTTTCTAAGGAATCTTTAGTACTTATCTGGGAGACATTTTATTACGATTATAACCATTTCAAGTTTGTAGAAATAATGTATTTATCAATTGGAGAGAATATTAGTTTTTTCAACTAAGTCGTTTTGGGTAGTGAATAATTATTGATTTTTTCATTTCTAATCTCTCCCATAGGCACGTCAAATAGCCGAAGAATTTCTTGCACCCAAAGTGGTTGATGATGAAGATGACGAGGAAAACCCTTCTCCTGAACCTTCTGAACCTCATGCTGAAGAACCAGCATCCACAGCCCCTGCTGCAACAACTACCGTATCTGCAGTAACTACCTCTACTGAAGCGACATCAATGTCAACTGGAGCTACTCAGTCAGCAGGTGCAACAGCTGAATCTTCAGAGCAGAAAGCCCAACATACCACATCCACAGAAGAGAGTACAGCTTCGGCCATGACTGCTGAAGGAGATACTGGTGACAAAACTCACAATACAACTTCAACCACTACTGACAAGAAGAAGGATGAAAGAAAAGATCCAGAGGCAGAAAGAGAGGCAGTGGCAGCTGCAAACAACATGGCTCTTCTCCCTGACGAACCGTTGGATAGACTAGCAGGTGTTATTGGAACTGCTATGCAACATGGGAAAACTGTTGTCTACTCGGTCATTCGCTCAGCTGCTCGTCAACCTAATGGGGACCTGATTATTCCTGTCGTTGGTGGCAGTATGGCTAACGGATTTGAATCCCGTGGTGAAGGTTAATACTTTTATCTCTATCTGACTTGCTTTTTTTCTATGATTCAGAATATCTGGAAATTACATTTATTATTAATGAGTGAATTTTAGATTGTTAATAAGCTTATTTTTCTGATATATCAACTAGATCTAAAAAGTGGAAGCCACTAGTTCTAGAATAATATCTTGCTCCAGTAGATCTATATCTCATGTTCTAAAGCTGCGAGTAGAAAAGTTTTTGAAATTAAGGTGGGTAGATAAGCTTGCAAGTCCAATTGTGTTCAATTTCCGTTAATTTATATTGCATACGCCTAGAGTATTACTTCTGTTTTTGCTGTCTGTGGTGTCTAGATTTGTAAATGTTTACGCACCTATTCCTGTTCTCTCAGTTCCAAAATTCTGAATATGGCCTATTGGAAAGACAAAGTTGACAGATATTTCACAAGCGGTGAGAGGTGTACTTTGGTTCCCTTACATTTAAAGGGAGTGAAAGTTTGCAGAAGCAAATTATTTATCCAAAGGAGATACTGCGCGAACGAAATGAGGAGCACTTGTATTTCACTGCAGGAACTTGATCAATAGTAAATGAGGATTATACAGTGACATTTCATTTTTGGCACATCCATTTCTAGTTTTTGTTTTCACTTTTCTTAGACGGTTACGAACAAAGTGACAATGAAAATAACGCTCCAGGCACCATGGGAACAACCAAGCAGGCGGGACAGCGACGTCTACCTGTTGGTGGTACCCGAGCAGTGCCCACAGGTGCAGCAGTCTTGGGACAACGACGTGCTGGTCTCCTGATGGCCAATGCTGGTCGGGCTTCATCAGGATTAATTAAACAGCGCACTGCGACTGTTGCTTCGCGTAAACATGAAGAAGAGTATGCTTTGGCTAGCGCTATCTCCTCGCATATCTACTCGAATTATGGCGACTTGGATGATCATGCTGATCAAGTGGTTACCCCGAAACCGGTCAAACAACCTGGGCAGTGGCAACCTGGAAAGCGTGGTCGACCACCGGCTTCGTTCTCTCAAAAGAGGTAATTTTTCATAATTACTTAACGCTTTTTATTTAGTTCATTTGATTTGCCTCACTTCGTTTCCAGTAATTTTATCTTATGGAACGAGTTGTTAGTTGGCTTGTTGTGTGTTTGGCACTATTCATAATCCGAAAATCTAGTATTTTGGAAAATTTTTTGCAATCTCAAATATCACACATGCTTTTTTGAATCGTCAAGATTTTACTTGGAAGGTCGATTTTAGGCTAAATAAATGGGACTGTTTATAAGCCTAATCGTAGTGTACCATTTATAAATATGCTCAGAGAAAGAGCCCATCTTATGACATTACCGGAAACTAATATCGTGGAAATGTCGAAGAATTCGTATGCCTTATGCAAACCTGTATCCGAATTTACAAATGGCACTTATTATTAACTTTTTAACCAGTTGAATTATAAATAATTCTGTGAGCTTTTCAACTCTTAGTCATGCGTAGTCACTTTCTTATAAAGCAAGAAAAAGACTGCGGCAAAATTATGTTTAAACATTTTATGTTGTGCCGGGCCTATATGTGATAAAATAAGGGAGTTGGAGAGATGTTTGTCAGAACATCAAGAGTTGACTGTTTTTTTTCGAGTTGGAACTTACTTGCTTAGTGGGTATATTGATCTAGTGACTCCTCAATCCTTCGATTTTGCAATTTGCCCGAACATAAATCAGTATGATATGAACCTGAGTTAGGAAGTACGAACACTGGTCGTTATAATATCATGGAGTCGTTTCCTTTCTCTTAAAGACCATCGTTCTCTGTCTTTTTTTGTTAATATGCTTTATTGGCGCCATTATTGTATGTAGAGCTCAGGCGCAGAAGGAGGAAAAGGAGACTGCCGAGTTGCTGCAAAATGTCAAGATCCCTCCTCCACATGCGCCTCCTCCAGCCACCCTGCGTATGTCTACTCGTGACTCCAACCGTATGAAACGCTTCTCCGCCTACGGTGCGATCGACACAGCGGCCGCTTTGGCTGGCCAAGAGGAAGCTCTCATGTTTGCTGCTATTGCCCAAGAGGATGAGGAAGTCGAGGGCATTTTCTCCTCCAAGACATCAAAGGATGATGACTTTGAGGCCTCCCTCCATCCCACGAAGAGACAAAGAAGGAGCGAAGGTTAGTTGGATTCATTATTATTATCTAGAGATGTTTAAACACGTAGATTAGGCAATAATTTACATAGTAAGATGGGGAATTCTGCTGTAATGGAAAGAGTAATCATGTTGTATAGGAAAAAATAATTTATAGCACTTTGTTTTTAACTTTTTAACTTAACCTTCAACCTATTTAGAATGTTGGTAATGTTGTAGGAGTTCTTGTAGACATTCATCAATTTGCATTTAATAGAGTACCATGAAGGAGTGAAATAGTTCTTTTCTTTGGGCAACCATGACTGTATCGTACGTTCGAAGACAGCCCAGGCTTTGGGGGGGGGGGGGGGGGGGCTACTTACCTGTACACCAATAATACCCCAAACATTGCCGTAATATTGTAGGAAATTTCTACTTAAATATTGTTTTTCTGCAGAGACAAGTGATGAGTCAGAACATGTTCTGCGGTCGGAATTAACAACACCCATCCATCCAACTCCAGGCAGACGTGGCCGTAAACCTAAGCCTAAACCTCTCATTTCTCATACTGCTTCTACTACTATTACTGCTGGCATAGTGGAAGATACCATTCAAAGTGAAACGGATTTGGAAGATGAAGCAACTGTTCGTAAAATTATTGAGGCTTCTATCAAGGCGGACAGTGTTCCTCCTGTTCCAAGCCTTGTTCAACTTGGCCGTGTAAGTCGACTTAATTTTGTTTCTTTCTTATTTGATAAACCTTTTTTTCTCATCTCTAGATTGTTGACTATGATCCTCTCCACTTTATTCGTTGTCACGCCCGTGATAATGACCCACTGGACTGTTCAACCAAGGTGTGGAGATGTGCTATTGAACCAGATCCGAATGATCCGAAAAAGACTACGTCTATCGTGGCAACTTGTGGTGGAGAATGTGTTTGTCTTATTGACTGTCAAACTGGAAAGGTCCTTAAGAGATTCAAACATGTTGGAGAGGTAAGTCAAATATTTAATTTGTGCTAGGGTTAAAACAGTCTTTTAACAAACAAGATTATTTTAGGCATCATTTTCTCCGTTTTTCTGTTAGTACTTGGTGGCTAAAATAGTTATTGATCTGCAGTACTCTAAAAACATTTTAAGTGACATTTGAATTTGACAGTCTTGTGCTAATCTGTGATACGCATTCAGGCACTCCTGAACTCTGTGTACATATGAGATTAGTTGTTTACCGGTTCTGGGCTTGTTTCTTAGCTGTAACCCACACCAATTTTGTGGATATTCCAGCTTTCGTCATGAATCGCGTCAACTTCTCTGAACTCATTGTGATCCTATGATTTGATATTTGATCTATAATTTTCTTCTAAAGGAGTTCTACTCAGTCGCATGGACAACAGTTGAAATGGCCTCTGGACACAAGACCAACCTTCTTGCAGCAGCAGGAAAACTGAAGGAGATTCGACTTTTACATCCCGAGAGATTGGTATGCTATGCGGAGTTGAAAGGTCATAGGGAGGAGATTGCTTGCATGGTATTCCATCCCTCAAAACCTACAGTTCTCTTTTCTGGTGACTCAAAGGTATGTAGTGCTGTTAAGAGTATTTTACTAGCTCTGGTAGTCTCGCCTAACTCTGATCAATTCCACATTTCAGGCTTGTGTCTGTGTTTGGGATATTGGTGTCCCATCTGCACCTGATTATAGAACACGCCATCATCTACTGATGCGACTTGTGTGTCCACGACCCAACCTAAATCCGGTGCTTAATCTAATCTTCATGCCAAACTATGACACCCTGCTAGCTGGTTGTGAAGACGGCGTTTTCGCGTGGACCGTCTCAGACTTCAGGAAGCAGCGTTTTGTTGAGGAGAGGTGAGTGCGGTGATGTCATATTTCAATTCGATGTGTGTGTGTGTGTTCCCTTGTTGTATACTTTAAAAGTTTTATTTTACTTTTGTCTGTAGACCACCGACAATGGAAATTAAGATCCCTACCAACCGTGAGCCCTGCTTTGATGGTCTGGCTCGATTGTCAGAAAATCTTATTATTGTGAAGTGTGTGGAAGAGGGAGAAATATACGTTATTGACTTTGGCCAAGTAAGTTAAATACAAGTGTCTCTCTGTGTTGTGAGCGGATTAATGCCTCTCTAAGAGAGAGCATTTAAAATTATTAATTTGGAAAGGGATTGGCAATCAAGAAGTGTATTTCTATAACCACATTCTAACTTTTGAATGCTGTCAAGATTAATAGTTATTGATCGGTATTAGCTCTTCTCTGTGTCATTGTTTCCATGCCAGTGTAGTCCTGAAAAATCATGATTCACTTTATTTCGAAGGTTGACAAGGAAAGGCATCGAGCCACAAAGATTCTTACTATTTTTTGAAGTATGGAATCATTGAATTACGCATAAGGAGTTTAGCTCGCTTTGTAATTCAGTTGGCTTGACCCTCAGTTTCATTTATGGTATTCAAATTTTGTTCAATTCTGTGGTCTGTCCCGTTATATCGATTCATAACTATCCTATTATAGTTATGAGTGAATAGTTGTTGTGATCAGCAACTGATTTTTTTGATGAGTTCGAATCGTTTTTTCCGCATTTTTGTTAGATTGATTTGTCTTTCATAATGCGGTCTCGTATACCTTTTCATTTTCCTTAAAGCTGAATTTTTACAGAGTTGTATGTGCAACTAAAGCAAGTGAATATAATTCCATTTTTTGTGTTTGATTTTAAGCTCCTTTTGAACCGCAAGGGGTCTGCAGCGGCCAAGAAGATAGTAACTGCCGAAGTGTTGGGCAGAATACGATGGCAGACAACAGATGAAATTTACATCAACGTCACTGCTCGTCCGGGTCTCGGTGCCGTCGTCTGTGGTGACAATGAGGGCACAATCTGGCTCTATGATCTTCAACAGCGCGTTGTCAATGAGGGTACCAATCAGAAGTTCAACGTCAAACCTAATAAGGTATGTTATATTTACGTGGATAATTAATAAATTAATGCAGTGACTTACTCGGTAGCTTATAAAACCAGGTTATGGGTAAAGAAAACGGGATGGGGCTATAGATGCTCCGAATTGATCCGTCTCGAGTTCTGACTAGGTCCAGAAGTGCAGTATTTGTAGTCATAGAAATTCACAAGTCATGATTTCTTTTAGATACAGACATCTCTCTCTAAATCCTTTCTCTTTTTCCGGACATAGCTAACGTAACAATGTCGCAGAGTATATCGATTGTCATTGGATGAGCAATTAATATCCCTAATCAGCTTAATCAATATGTTTTCTGGGACAAATATCTAGATCGCTAGTTTGGATTGCCCCCCCCCCCCCTCCCCATCAGTCCAGTCATTTGTTATATTCTACTTATAACTGGTCCCGTAAAAGCGATCGCATCTTGGGTATAATTACACTTTTGGTCTATCCCTCTGGGTCTGAATAGGATAGGTATGTCATAGTGGTAGAGAATAGATAGAGTAGGAGACTCTAATACCCTTTCCTCTTCTTACAGATCCTCGAATGGCCAGAATGCAGTGTAGGTGGAACCCGTGAGGAAGATCCGCAAATGAAGGATACCATCAACTCGGGCTTCAAAAATCCTGTCGTCAACTCCACTGACATTAGCTCAGATGGCAAATACTTGGTTGCCGTAACGGATAATAATCTTGTGTGCATATGGAACTTTTCGGGTTGATGTAAACAGTCTCCTAACCATTCAATGCTATTTTACACATTCTATTCCCATCTATTTCATGTATCAATATCCTATTTTTTCTCTTATTCCCTATCATTAAGAATGTAAAATATACGGATTTTGTTGTTTCACGTGAAACAACCCTTCGTGTTGAAGTTTTCAAGTTTGTTAACTGAAGTGTTGCTGGTTTCCATGCCTAAAAGTTAGAGCTTTAAAGCAACTTATTGAACAGATTGGTTAAAATTAAATCAAATCTACAAACGAGTAAAAATATTTCGAATTTTAAATGATATTTTAGATAACTATTCTTTGCTGCATAGCTGAGTGGTATTAAAGTATTGATTTGATCTAGAGTTGCCTTCTTTCTAATTAATTGATCTCACTGCTAACATGACGGTGTTCATGACTATCCTAGAATGCTTTAAAAAGTTAGAAAGCAATCGGGAGGGTAATGAACTGTTCTAGTGGAATAGAGCTGAATGAGGCAGCGTTGCTCACTACACAAATGGTTAATATAAGATTTGCATGCTTTGTCTTTTAAAAAGAAGTTGGGCAATCAGCGCATTTTCTTACGCGAACGAAGTCAGAAGTAGACGAGCCCATAATGATATTCCTTTGCCATATCACTGATAGTCTTGTCTTTCCGGAAAAATTAGAACAGAAATATCTGAATTTTACGCAGAAGATACATTGCTCAAATCTTCCCAACTACTACATTAGAGTGAAATCAAATGTTTAACACTGGACGTTTTGCAAAAGAAATTTATGAAATGAAATGATTCGTCCTAAATTTCGCTTTGCAATTAAGCTATCGATAATTGAAATAGCTGTAAGTAAATTGCGTTGTATCTGTTGATGCTCAATAATTTATAGTTTGACCAATTCTTAAAAAAATACACCTGACATTGTAAACTAAAGAAACGGGATGCTCATTAACAGAAATCGAGTTACTTCCCACGGCAACTTTATTAAGCTGTCCCTATCTTCTTGACGAATATCAAAAAGCATCTTATCAATTTACCTAGGTTTTAGAAAGGAAATTACTAATAAATTCGAATACAGAAGAAAAAGTTAGATGTTAGATATTGGGGCTTTAGCTATTATATAATAGTCATTACTGAACTAATCATAAACACTCATTTGAACTCTGACCTGTTGAACATTGTGGGTAGGAAAACACCGATTTCAAATCTTTGCAGAAATAGTTTAATTTATTTCACCGCCTTTTATTAGGCACTATGTGCAATTATGAATAGAAATCTCCAAATAACACGGTCAATGAGAATAATTAATTAATTTGAATATCAATGCCAGATTTTGAATAATGGATTTAATTAGGATAGTAGTTAAGCATTAAAATCATTCAAAATGACTAAATTTTGAATTGACTTTTTTTACTTGTTTGAGTGGGCTATATTTTTAAGTTGGAGTTCAGTCCTTTGCCTTCGGTGTTTGTTTGTCAATCCGCTTCCCGAGGGGGGCTCGCATGTACAATGTCTCGACAGCAAAATTCTAGGCCTGCTGCTAAACGATCTCATAATCAGGCTTTTGGTGATATTACGGATAGCTCCTCATCCAACAGTGAGGTTTCACAGAAGTCTTCCGCTGCCGCTGTACTCAAAAACAAATCAATGACTACAAGCTTGAAAAGGTGACACATTTATAAATCTAAATATTTAATCTCCTCCAATTTTAGGGATCGAATTTTTCGCTCAATTTGTATAATCGTTTATTTAATTTTTTCTGTAATTTATTAATTTTTGTAAGATTAATAATGTCTGTCTATATGATTGACGAAACTTAAACTCGTTCAAGTTTGTATATCTGTGTTTTTTGCGCTTCTTAACATCTTAGTTCCATAAATATATTCTCAAAAGTAATTACTTCGACATTTTCTTATCGTTCGGTAGCATTAACGTTGCACAAGTTGGGAGTGGAACATATTCTCAGTCTTTGTTATAGCATTCTTTTCCTTCGAAAAATGAATACCTTAATTTTGCCTTCTTTTACTTTAGAATCCAGAAGGAGTTGAGTGAAATCAGTAATGACCCTCCACCAAATTGCTCGTAACTGTTCATTGATCTGGTTTAAATCATGATTTTGTTTAGAGCATTTCCCCGAGGAGACAACCTATATGAGTGGGTTTCAACTATTCTCGGCCCTCCTGGTTCTGTCTATGAGGGTGGAATATTTTATCTTGATATTCACTTTCCCCTGGACTATCCTTTCAAACCCCCTAAAGTCACTTTCAAAACTCGCATTTATCATTGCAATATTAACAGTCATGGACTTATCTGCTTGGATATTTTAAAGGTAAATGCAACCAGAACTTCGCTTTGTCATTTTTTATGTTTACTCATATAAATTTTGGTGCGGCTTGGATGTTAGCGTTATTCAGGTTAAATTTCGATCATTTTAGGATAACTGGTCGCCAGCGTTGACAGTTAGCAAATTATTACTTTCAATCTGCTCTCTTTTAACGGATTGTAACCCTTCCGACCCTCTTGTTGGTTCTATTGCCAGTCAATACATGAATAATCGATCGGAGCATGATAGGATCGCAAAAATGTGGACGAAGAAGTACGCAAGCGCCGTTTCATACAACTTCTCTAATACTTCATCTTCACGTTCCACAGCCAGAGAGGCACGACAGTCGGGAAGTGTTCGGGAATCTGAGAGTAATAGCAATCATCGGGAGAACAGTCCAGATGGTGCAGAAGAAGATAATACCAGTGATTCCACAGCACCTTCCGTTGAGTCAGCATCCAATATCAACTAGCACTTGATCCGATAGTTCGATTTAGCAATTTAATTTTGTCTATGTGTGTGTGTGTGTGTGTGTGTGTGTGTGTGCGTGCGTACTATTATCATTCTGTACATATATACTCCACTACTACTACTGAGCATGTTCGCTATGTGTAAAAATTTTTGTTGGCCATTATGCTAATTACCCAAAATATGCTTTGGTTAAAATTGTTTCTCATACTTTTTGTGCATCAGTGAGCGCAGGAGTACGTCATTAATGCTGCTCATTCAGTTATTTTTATTATTTAAATTGCATTTCTGTTTTTGGTCCATTTTATGTGAACGCTTGGCCTCGCTGCGAAACATGTTAATGTTCCCCGGTATGCATTAATTGTGTCTTGTTGTAGTGGCTGATTCACTAAGAAAGAAAGAGGTCGTAGGCACATTTTCGACTTTCTGATTAGTCATCCTGACTAGGCGCTTTTCTTGGGTTTGTCAGCTGGTGGTCTTGGATTTCCACTCCTCTCGGCTGTGTGAAAACTCATTCCTCCCCCCCCCCCCGTCCTCCCCTCTATTTCACACTCCTTTCGCGATTATTCTGTGGATTTCCATGATTTATTAGAACGGCTTTGTCTCCTAATATGCATTGCAGAAAAACTAGCTGACAGGAAACTCCTTTAACAGGTTATTTTTTCATTCCTAAATGCACACGAATCCCACATTTTCTTAATATTGTTGGAATTTCAGATTTATCAGATCGATGTGTGGCTCTGATTATGGAGTTCGTAGTCTATTTTGTGAATGTAGAGAAATCAACGTCTTTTATTGGTCGCTAAAGATGCAAAACTACTACTGATTTCATCATTGAGTGTTCATGAAATTTTTTCTCTTAGATTACTTAATAAATGGGCGCGTGTTAACTTAGTGTTAATAGTAAGTCAGCTGCTAATTGTAATTATTAATTGTATTTTTTTCTGTTCTACTCAATTTCTGATTTTTTTAAGATATTATCTTTCTCGTTTGGCTAATGAACTGGTTTAGACAGAAGTTTTTTATACTACTTTTATATTCGTGTGTACAAATATTGCGGAGGTATTTCTGTCAGTTTTGAATTACCATATTCTGATTACTTCAATCAAGCTATTATTGATTGATTGTTAGTTCCCTAGACGTCTTCTAGTAATTGTAGTATTTCTCCTGGGATGGTTTCTGTTAGCTTTGATATGCCATAGAAAGCAACGCTTGTTTTGTTCTATTCCTTTCCTAATCTATTTCTGAAAACGCTTTTGTTCCCTTAATCTACACTGGCTGCTTCATTTGGAACGGCTCTCGTGAATGCTTCACTAGACCCCCGTGTCTACCTAATAAATGGGATTTTGGCAATTCGTTGGTGGTATCAATAATGTTTTTTATAACCCAAAATATTTGAAAAGCGTGAAATTTCTAATTGAGAGTAGCATTTGAAGTAGCTTTTCAATAAGCACTGCAAATTATAAAGGGAAGGGGCTTGTAGAGATGCTGTGAACAGTAACAAGGTTTTAAGAAATTTTGAAAACAGCCACTGTGGTACTGAAATAATTAGTAATCTTGAAATGGATGGGTGTCGATCTGCAAATTGGAGTTCATGTTTAATCTCTCAAGTAGTGATTTTTATTCAATAAACTATAGTTTAGCAGTTCTAAGTAGTAGTGATATGGGTTGACTGATCAGCCCATAGGATTGACATGATTAGGTTAATTATCGTCAGATTACTGGTGCAAAAACCTCCGTTGTTGGGGCTGATTAGTCGTTATAAAAAAGTTGGCTTATCCTCATCTAGCTTGGATAATTTTTCCAAGATGTTCTGAACACGCTTATTTAATTTCACTAGTGACTCAGTTGACATAATGCGGATATTTTTCAATTAATTTTTTTTTCGTCATAAAGCGCAAAGATTATCGTAAATAGTAGATAGAATTCATTTAGTAAATGGTTAAAGCTTGCCTAGTTCGCAGAATGAACTGGTAAAGGCAAAATTTTTATGGCCTATCCACCTAGCGCTTTTATTTTGCAAGCATAAACAGCACTTGACAGTCCTGTCTAGTTTGCATTATATTCAGTCTACCTTTAAGCATATCTCATGTTTTGAATTTCAAATAACTCCTTTTTAAATAATTAATTAGCAATGCGTCTGAAAGGGATATTCGTTTTCATGCCATTTCAAATTAAAGGCACCATCCTCTTGGCAGCGTCAACCGTTACCTAGATGAACTTTTGACCTCTGTTTAATAGGTTTTTTGCCTTCATTTACCTGGAAAAAATTTATCTGCGACTGACACCAAAAGCTTCATTAATTGCAGTTGCATTACATTTACCTCTCAGTAATTTGGCGTTTGTTTATTTTCACAGCTCTAAATGGTAATCCAAAAAATCACAGTTCTGGATCAGGCTATAGATCATATTGTGTGCAAAATCAAACAATTCGTAAAACAATACAAACCAGTCTAGTTAGCTTAGTCTGACTAATTAGGTTCGAGTTACTGACATTGTCCCCTCGTTATCAGAGGGAGTTTTGGTACATTTATTTATGGATTGTTCATATTTCAAGTTGAAACCAACAAGGTGCCTTTTTTAACCAAAGGGATAGGTACATTCTGAGTTTGGTCAGAATGCGAAGTAAAACTATTAGTTAGTACAATTAATGCGTCAACGCTCGTGGGTAGGATTTGATATATTTGACTATTGGAGATATGGAAAATGGTCAACTGCAAAACTTGATCCGAGAAATATTGATCTTTAAAGCCCTCCTTGGATTGGAAGATTTTGAGCTGATTTCAAACGAATCAAAATAAGTGCACGTGTACTATTTGAATCAAGCATTGCATTGCCAATCGCAAGTTACTTGATAACAGAAAAAGTATCTCCATAAAGGCGGCAGAATTTTGAGACTGTAGTGGTGTCAATTTCATCATCGTAGGCACAGGTCGGTTATTTGACATTGCTAATATTTTGGCAGCTACACTGTCACTATACCTAGCTGCAATCACTAGGCATGATTGAAATTGTGAGCTCTTAAATAACTGTTCAGTTTCTCACTAAACGGGCCTCAGGAAACGATTATTCCGTAATAATCCAGAACCAAGGATAAAGTGAGAGATAACTCGACTACGCTCATAGAGCGAAACATTTCATTTCTCCAATTAGGAAACAGAAAGCTGACAAATCAGTCAGGAAGCTTTTTTGCGCTTACAATTGGAAAATAAAAGAATTCTTCTCCGTATTTGCTTTGCTATATTTTAGGGATCTTAATGGTGTTGCACCATCCCTATTTAAAGTTAATTGATACCTCCATAATTTATCACATCACAATAGTTAGAGTGGATAGTTTACTTTTCCCTGTATCATATTACTACACAAATAAGCCTTGGCGTTTCCTCAGTAAGCTCCATGACAAGGTGCTCTAGTGTGAAAAGTTCCTGGAATTCATTAATCTTCCTCAATGATAATGAGGAGGGGTGTGCGATAGACTTACCTTCACGTGGTGCACCCTGGGCAACGTATACTCATACGGCAAAAAGTCTATTAATGGGCAGTTGACTTCTGACTTCAAACTGCCATCACCCCACTGTTTGTCATAGTCGACTACTTTCACAGTACTCACCCCACCTTTATTCTACCTTTTCTACCTTCGTCTTTGAAACACTCTTCTGTTCCCTTCCCCTCTTCTCGACTTTTTATTCACTTTGATGTTCCTCCTCCTCTTTGTGGAGCCTGAAGTTAACTAAAGGGCTAATGATGACCATCAAAACGCCTGCCATTTTATATAAATAAATGATAATGAGGAAACAGGCGTTTAGTGAGTAAAGCGTTAATTAAACCTATGCTCACAGCAAGCACAATTCGTATTGGCATTTGAATGAGCATTAATAGCTATCTGAGAACTCCTCTGCTCGTACGCCCGCACAGATTAGAATGTTCAGATGTGCAAAATATCCTAGTATGTAATAGCTCCCGTAACCAGTTGAGCTATCTCCATGGCAGAGAAGAAGCAAACATAGAGGGAGTTTAGCGCTCATTGAAAATTTGAACATAGTGCACACGATTAGTAATCAAATGCATTTAACAGATCTTTAATGAATCTTAATAGCTGAGAAGTCTACTTCACACACGACTGCACCCAACAATATGTCCGGGTGCGCGGTACTAAGCATTGCCATGTCAGCAAAACGTGTTCATTTTTTATTGAACAGCTTTCTCTAACTTTTGGCACTAAGTGAGCTACTGACTTGGCCATGAAAACTCGCATTTCTTTCCCCTGTCTTTGCTTAACCGAACTAAATAAGTGTCCTGCTCTGCCCCCCATCTCCCTCCCCACCCCCACCACTTAATGTCAACGCTATTATTCCATATGCTGGTTGCATAGGCAGCTTAAATGGTCACGATTCGGGCCATTCTCTCCTGAATGAATAAAGTCGACTCCTCTACCGTCCAAATGACAATTTCTCGCTTCGAATGTAAAATGAAACTTTCGACTATCACATTTCAAGTCGAATCAAATTTACTTATTAGTGCGAACACACAATTTGAGGTGCTAAATCACTGGGCATTTAATCAGAAGGAATATCTCAGGTTGATGTTGATATAACCATTTCAAATATTTGAAAGTCTAATCAAAATCGCATGAGCTGGCTGTCACAGAACCATAGTACACATTTTATATTCACAAGTATCGTAACAAAATGAACAGAATTAGTTCCCTCAAATTCTAGTTAAAAAGGGCTAATAGTACATTCATTTTGCGCGCGTATGAATTCCTGGTGTAGCGGATTGGTACGCTAGTAAAGTCTCGAACATGTAGCGGATTGCTACCTTCGTAAAGCCTTGGTTAAAGACTTGTAGCGGATTGCTACCTTAGTAAAGCCAGACCGGTTGAGAATTGTAACGGATTGCTACCTTAGTAAAGCCTGACCGGATTGCATTGTAGCGGATTGCTACGCTAGTAAAGCCTGACCGAAATCTCTATGGCAGATTCTCCAACACCTAGCTAGACTCCCAGAACAGCTAAGCTATAGCTCCACGGATTGCTACGCTAGTAAAGCCTGACTGACTCAGAAATATTGCTACTCTAGTAAAGCCTGACTAACTCAGAAATCTCTGGCTACGCTAGTAAAGCCTGACTGACTCAGAAATCTCAATGGGAGATCCTCCTACATCTAGCTAGACTCCCAGAACCAGCTAAACACCTTAGTAAAGCCTGACTGACTCAGAAATCTCGATGGCAAGATAGTCTCTATGGCAGATTCTCCAACATCTAGCTAGACTCCCGAGAAATCTCTGGCAGATTCTCCTACATCTAGCTAGACTCCCGAACTAGCTAAGCTATAGCCCAGCTATAAAGAAAACAGACGTATAATTCAGCTAAGCTATAGCCCAGCTATAAAGGAAACAGACGTGTTGCCTAAGCTATAGCCCAGCTATAAGGGAAATAGACGTGTAGCACGGAATATATTTATTTAGTACGTTTATTGATAGCGAAGTGTAATGTTGGCAAAGCGATTAGTTATCAGATAACTCTAACATGATTCGTGTGAACATTAATAGCTAAATATTTCTGAGTAATATTCTATAGCAGGATTTCTATTTGGTCATTGATGGAGTGTCCCACACTGGGTTAATCGGCGACTAATAAAACGCTCCGGAAACGCGCAAAAATTAAGATGCCTGTATGTGATAGTAAATTACACGTTTGTGTGCCCTGGAAGGCCGTATGGTGGGAGGGGCCAGATACTCGGGTCATTAAATGTAATGCCACAAGGAGTCAGAGGAGAGCTTAACGTGACAGGCGTTTCGATAGTTATCATTAGCCATTCAGCTGAATTCGGAATTCATAGAGAGGAGGAGAGACATAAAAATGACAAAAAGTGGAGAGGTAGGACAGAATAATGATTCACGGATTTAAAGGAGACAGGCAGATACAAAGGTAGATGAAAGGTGAGGTTAGTACTGTGGAAGTGGTGGAATATGACATACAGTGGGGTCATGGTAGTTAGAAAATAAGTAGTCGAATTTGACATACAGTGGGGTGATTGTAGTTTGAAGTCATGTCAAATGCCGGTTAATAGACTTTTTTGCCGTATGAGAATGTAGGACATATAGGGGGGTCATGGTAGTTTGAAGTGAGAAGAAAACTGCCGGTTAATAGACTTTTTTGCCGTATGCGGAGAAGTCAACTACCAGTTAATAGACTTTGCCGTATGAATATACGTTGCCCAGGGTGCACCACGTGGAGGTAAGTCTATTGAAAAACGAATGCCGAGTGATAGAATTTTTGCCGTAAGAAAGTACGTTGCCCAGGGTGCACCACGTGGAGGTAAGTCTATCGTAGTTAACTGCCAGTTAATAGACTTTTTGCCGTATGAATATAACGAAAGCCGAGTGATAGACTTTTTTGCCGTAAGAAAATACGCTGCCCAGGGTGCACCACGTGGAGGTAAGTCTATCGCACACAAACTTCCGGTTAATAGACTTTTTACCGTATGAGTATACGTTTCCCAGGGTGCACCACGTGGAGGTAAGTCTATCGCACACCCACCAGGGTGCACCACGTGGAGGTAAGTCTATCGCACACCCCTTGTCAGGGTGCACCACGTGGAGGTAAGTCTATCGCACACCCCAAAAATGAAAAATAAGCTCTAAGTAAGAAAAAGATGACTGGAGGACCTAACTGTGAAAGTTAACCAGGAGGAGTTTGAGTGGGGAAGGTGGGGGGGGGGGGGGGGGGGGGGGGGG
>UZAE01013046.1:0-27414 GCA_900617975.1 Rodentolepis nana | reverse complement strand
CCTCCAAAACAATCCAAAAAATTTTAGCAATTTTAACAAATATGCAAATTTCATGAATAATTAATAGCGAATTGTTAGTTGAGTTTTTCTTGGCCTAATATTGTCAATTTTAACTAGCAACTATGTATATGAAATATCACTTAGAAACCAAGGGTTCAAACAGTGAGAATGCTGAACAGCAAAGTATACTCATAAAAATGGAATGAAATGAAATGAAAATACGATCTGATGGGCCAAGAATTCAAACTAAATGGAGCTCTTGTGATGTTGTTGACCTTTTGATACTTCAATTGAATAGTAGAGCTTCACTTCCAACCGGGCTATTTTAATTTTCCTCTTGCTAGGGGAATACTTTCTCGTGGTAAAGATGGCATAATCTCCCGCCCCCCCCCCCCCCATGGCAACAAAAGCGCAGACAGAAAATGTTTAAATGAAAATGAAATAAAAGGGAGCAAATTATACTTCAATGAGCATAAATGGACGATCATGCTAGGGACAGACAAGAAATCCGGTGAAATAAAATGAAAAAAGAGAAATGGTAAAAGCTTTACATTACTTCAAATAAAATTTGGGCATAACGCTGCCTAGTTATCCGCTTTTTTGGAGATTAATTTGCTAAATTTCTGCGGTTATTTGCTCTCAATTTGCATTCACAAGTCGGTATGTGTTAGGTGAAAACCAATGAAAATTTGGCCAGAGCATTCCGAATGTCAATCAGAGAACGTGATAGTTGGGACAACAATTAATCTCTTAATATTCACCCAACACGAGTATCAACAACCACAATTTTTCAAACATAGCAAGACATGATAATTCTAGGAATAAAGAAGTACCACGACAAAGCGCTTAAATTCCTTGTTTAGATTTCCCTCATCAACACCAACTTTTTAATATAAATAAACGCCATTTTATCAATTTTTCCAAAATAAATGCACAAAATAACGTGTATCAATTTTCCTAAATACCGCAATATGATAAATAAAAGAAAGAGTATATTATTTTCAAGAGAAGTGGCAAACACTATCTGTTACTCCTCCAAATGGATGTATCGATCTATTGGCAATTCATTTAAACAATTATGAGAAGCTGTTTAAGCTGATGTGTGAAATGTCTGGAAGGCGAAAATATATGAATTATCAGAGCGCATCGGTGTGGCACACTGGCTAACGTGACCGTATGCCAAGTCAGAGGTCACGAGACCAATGGTCTCCATGACAGCGGCTTCAGGATACTTTTGCTCTGCCAAGGTCAAGTGAAATTATGAAAGATTCTCCCAATGGGATTAGAAATTATATTTGTGTTCAGGAAAAACACCTTCCAAATGTATTCACAAAAAAACTCTGGAGTACAGTAGAGTACAACACGGTAGACAAAGTAAATTGAAATCAACCACACAAAGAAGGTTCAATTTTCAAGTGTTGAATTGATTTTAAGGCGTATAGATAAGGGAAAGAACGACAGTGTACTCCTCAATTTGCATCACTATCTTCTTAGTAAAAATTCCAACTTACCTAATCCGCTTCAGGAGAGTATTAAGATGAGCCCATAAGAGGATGAATCAAGAGTGTGATTAAAAAACTACGATTTTATTGTCACAAAAAATATTATATACTAGCTGGAAATGAGGCCTTTTTTGTAGCTATATTCAAGTTTCATGAGCTGAGAAATGAGCTTTGATAAGTTAAAGTCAGTTAACCATGAAACTGGGATTGGAGACACCAATAATTTATCCTAATCTTACATTTTCTTGTGCTATTAAACGCAATAGAATTATAGTTAGATCAAAATTACATTTAAAAAATTCATGCAAATCGTTCCCCGCCCCCCCCCCCCTCCGTGTAAATCCAAGATTTGCCGACGTACCATCGAGGAGTTCTCTAAATCACAGAACCTCCAAGCTCGTGGAGGGGAGAAGTCTCAAAACACCTACCTTGAGGGGAGGAATGTGGCGGAATTGGCCTTATCAAAAGAGAAGCTCGAATTCTGTTAAAAGCCTTTTTCTTGTTTGCATCTGGCCACGCCTTTCATGAAATATATGTCGATGTTAACCACTATACTACCGACGTAACACAGCACAGTACAACACAAAACTCAAACTTTGATCTATAATAATAATTCGAATCAAAGTATTTAGTGCTCACAACAAACGGAAAATGCTGACGTCTCACAATTGAAGGGACAAAAATAATCAAAGATAATTCAATTGGATGCATTTCTGCCTACTGCTCAATGACTTATGACAGAGAGCGTTCGGAAACATTCCTAGAATTCATCATCATGCTAAAATCACCTTCTTATTCTCGTCCGTTCTAAATAAAAGGGGACCGCTTTTATGATAAGTTATCGGTTTTGTCTTCTCGAGTTTGGACAAGTCGATCATTGGTTAAGTGAGCATATTGAAGGTACCAAAGCCTTCACTCCTAGATACTTCTTTGCGTTCTCTCTTCTTAGCAATTTAGAGTTAAAAGCTGTCCTTTACAGAACAGGGGTGTTTGCTAACCTGTTCACAAAGCGGGAATCAGGACTATCGTGTACGTTGGTACCAACACTTTTAGTCCTCCTAAATTTGAAAAGGCGCCAAGGTCGAGAATTTGAAAGTCGATGGAGGAGAGATCGTCTAAGGTTTTACAACTTTCTAATCAATTTTAAAGAAAGGAGATAAAAGAAATTAAAATAGGACATTATTTAAAACAAAAGGGTTAAAAGAAATGAAGCACCGATGAAACACAGATTTCACGATATGAGTTTCAAAACTAACCGATCGACCACGTCAATTCCATTGAGCAATGCTAGAGCAACAATTGACTTGCTCGCAGATGGGATTCAATGCCCATCGGTGACACTTAGAAAAATATCGACCCCCACACTGGCTAAATTTATTTGATGAATCGGTGTCCGGATTCGTGTTATTTTGCAAATTCTACTTAATAATAGCGTTGGAAGACCTTCCCCCCCCCCCGCCCCCTTCCAGTGAGCATGGGACATAGACCTTTTATACGTAGTTAATAGCGGTGTACAGAAGAGAGTTGCACAAGGGGTATCTTATCGGACTGCGGAATAAAATCCTATAAAACGCGATCATCACTCTAGCTTGGCTTTTAGCTGTGTCCATGACAAGATGTTCACGTTTCTCCGACCACTCCCCCTCCCCTCCCCTCACCACCCACCTTGTAAAGAGACTTGTATATTGTTAAGTTTTGTTTGTTATGCAAAGTAAACTGTAATCAATGCGTTAGGGGAAAAATATGGCGAAAGTTTGCTGCATGATGAGTGAAAAGGTAGTCACGGCAAGACAAACATTTTGTTGAAGGTGAATTGAATGGGTTTACAATGATGCGCATAATTTAATCAAATAGCAAGAATCAAATAAATCAACAGCGATTGCACATGGTTATGACATAAGTTAGGATATGATGGATTTTCAAAGCTTATCCATCATTTCCTACAAGTTAATCGCTTGGCGCTGAAAAGCCATCTGATAATATGTTCTCCGCTTTGTAAGTTGTGCACCTCGAGAACGCTCCGAAAACACTCCTTCTAGTAAATCTATCTGCAATATACACACAGAAGTAAAATTTCGAAAGTTAACCCTTTAACACCCTGCAGGATCGTACGGTCCTCCTTTCAAATAAACTCCATTGGTACTAGACTCGTAACAGAGGACACTGTTGACCTAATATCACCAAAACTCATCACGTCGGCGACATCAGTCTGCTGTGAAACAAGTATGATGAGTGCGGTTGGATGCATCTTTTCGGAAAAAATCCGACACTAAAGGATTAAAGACTACTGAAAAGGGCTTGATCATTATGGTACCCGCGCACTCTGACTTATAGGCCTGCTCTCAGTCTCCTATCAACTCATATTCAATTACCATTGAACAAAGAATGTGAATTTAGGCCATTGCGGTTTTCCTCCCAATACCATTGTCAGGTACCAAGTTTCGACGCTTCCCACTTCCAATTTTTTACATCCCTCGCTCTCATTCACTCTCAACGATTGTCCAAATCATTATCGTGGTTCATCTCTGTATTACATAGTGTTAACCTGAAAGTAGTATCACTTAAGATTATAGGTTCCTTACCCTCACCGGGCTGCTACTCTAGAGTTCAAAGGGAAGAAGAAATGATTCCCCAACCCCCCCCCCTCCTCTACCCCCAATTGAAAATTCACTGCAAAATTTGTTCTTCTATGAGTGGAAGAAAATTAGTCCCTCCATTCAATGAAAATGCATCTGTAGGAATTCTAATCAGTGCCACTTGATGCGAAAAGACACATGCCCTAACCACGGAATGCCATTTTATTGGCTCCTTCGTGAAACACTACGAAAGATACATGGGCAGTGATAATAGCTTAGCATTAATATTAATAGATGACTATCAGCTAAGCAATGGCAGTATTTGTTGAGACAGCTGCTACTACAACTACGGAGCGAATCTGATTGTAAAAGTGCAGGTTTGGGAGGGGGGGGGGGGGGGGGGGCAGAATAAATGTGACATTTTACGCATTCCTCGCAGTAGAAAGGTGGTTTAGAAAAAGAAGAGAGCATAACAATAAATGAATGTTTGACTTCACTAACTTCCAGCCACTTGGGTAATTAATAAACGAGGCCAATGCCGCGAGCATACAATAAATAATGCAGTTATTTCATTTACAGTGACAATTACTTAATCAATACTGACAATTCGAATTAAGTTGGAAGACCGTTGCAAGGGGGGGGGGACCACGATGTAGAAAAGGAAGAGGAATCAAAAATGCTGTCATGGAGTATCCTTATTTCAAAAAAATCCTCTTTTGAATTGAATTTGAAATTTTTCAAGTCATAATTACGCGACAATTAGTACCGATATGGAATCCCCTGACACAGTCTCCATATTACTGGAGCAGAAAGCCTAATGGCGACGGGCGTTAAAGTCTCCAAGGGGTAATAACGCCATCAAATATAAATTAAAATAAAGTGAAGATATTTTTCACCTTCTAAGGTTTTATTGACAATGACTCTACTGTCTCAATTACTAATAAACTCAAATCTCCCCTTTACCCACCTGATCTATATTATTTGGTAAATAGAAAGATGACCATCGAACATTAACAATAGCCTTAGGCCGATTGAATTCCCATGATTAGTCTTTGGTGCATAGACGGTGCTGAAAATAGAACAGTAGAAAAAAACCCCGATCATAGTCTAAATGAGGCTGGTTGAAAAAAGGAAGATCATCATGGTAGGGAGTGAGAAGTAGAACGTAGGTGGGGTATCTTGTCATGAGAATCAGTGTGTTACAGTTAAGTACGATCATTGTTTTTATCATCCATTCAAGAAACTGATTTAAGTCAGAATTCAATTGAGAGAACAATCACTAAAAGATCAACTCATTTTTGCATAAACTGTTAAAGTACATCCTATGCAAAAAAGCCAACTTAAATTAGTGCTGCTAAAGGATCAGGCTTATATGTTCAATGCTAGCAAGAATGAGCATTGAATATATGCATATATATATACATATATACATGCGTGCGTGCGTGCGTGCGTATGTGTGGTGTATGCGGCACCAGTTAACGTCACATTCCAAATATGCGCCCCCCAGCACATGTGTGGCTGACGGTGGCGATGGTTGCATTATTGGCCTCAATCCTGGAATATAATTAGCAGTTTCAAATGACCATCCGGCGAGTTGCCGATGGAGCTTCTGGATGAAAGAAAAACCTTAAGAAGTCCATACAATTGCCTCCCCTCTAAAATTCGCTTCTTTCTGTGCCAATAGAATTGAGAGATTTTTGACAACCTGCATGGAAGTAATCAAATCCTTTGGGGCACTAGCTTCTTCTCTCACCATACTTTAATACCCACAGGTGTGAGTTAAGTCTAATCACTGCCAAATTGTTGGCGTATTATATTAGCATTTGCACATCTTTACTAGTGAAATTAATCTTGAGTGAATATTTGCTCGTTTGGCTTTGCCTAGTTTCGATTTACTGCAGTCGTAGATGTACTTTGAGAGGCATTAAGCAAACAATGTGCCAATAATAAGATTGAGATAAGAGTTTGTTAAATGAAAGTCCTATTTTAGTAAGTGGAATAGTGGATTATAACGCAGTGAAAGATGTAGAAGAAAGTGGAACCCGGACTTTACGAATTGAATTACATGATAACCTCTCAATGGGATATTAAATTGGATAGGATTTACCCAACCTCCCCCCCCCCTCCCACTTGCTGACCTCAAATCTTTTTCTTTTGCCTATCTAAGCAATGGTATTTGACACGGCATAATGAGGTGCGAGATCTTGACAAGACGCGTGTTCTCAGGATTTTAGGAGATTTCTACGCAGTTCCTACCACAGCATAGTACCTAATATGTTTATCGCATTAGAGAGAGCAAGTTCGATCAATACTGTGCATTGACATTAAATGAAAAGTCAAACCCTTGCTGAATGACAGGGGGTTTAAATAATTTAAAGCGAATACCAACATCAGTACCTTTTCACTGACAAAGACAATGTTGGATGACATCCTTCAACAGGCACGAAAATTAATGTTTTTATTACCTACTAGAATGTAATTTATGAAATTCCTCAAAGACGATTAAAAGGAGAATAAAGTTGATTCATTAATACTCCCCCCTATCCTATCTAGAAGGTGCAGATCAGTTGTTCACAAGTCTTTAGAAGAGGGAATTTGCGCTTAGGAAAGGTAAGTGAAAAATTAGTAATTATAGCATAAAAAATAATTATTATTGCCAAAGTAGGTTCTGCCCCGAACCCTTTACTTTGATTTTGCATTCAATAAGAAGTTGTTTAAGTAAACCAACAAGGTGCATCTTTTTTTAACATTAGAGTTAGTGTATCTTACAATATTTCGAATTATTTTTTTAATGTGATATTAATAAAAATGTTTAATGAGGGGAAATGGAGAATAAATTTACCCACCTTGAATCATAATTTTTGGTTCCTTTGTCGAATTTGAATGTTGGCGGGAAGGTGATTTCACCTTCTTTGAAATCGAGGAAAGCCAACTGAGATTCCATGGCTTTCTTCAACTTAAAAAGAGAATAAAACAAAATGAAAAATATGTTAGAAACTTGATTACTTCTGAAAGCACGCGCAAAAGATCTAAAGAGGGCAAAAAACTTCTCGACTGAATTAATTCCTACTAATTTGTGTTCGAGGGGTGCACGATAGACTTACCTCTACGTGGTGCACCCTGGGCAATGTATTGCATAAGGCAAAAAAGCCTATGAACCGGCAGATGACTTCAAACTATCATGACCCGAGTGAATGTCATATTCTGCCACTTCGCAGTACTCACCTTACCTTACCCTTTTCTCCACCTTTGTGTCTATCTCTTTTATATCTGTGAATCACTTGAATTGTCCTTCTCCTTTGTGAAGCCTGAAGTCAACTAAAGGGCTAATGATAACTATTTAATGATAACTATCCAAACGTGAAGCCTGAAGTCAACTAAAGGGCTAATGATAACCATCATAAAGCCTGCCATTTGATAGAAATTAATTCTGTTCTCATTATAACTGTTTAGATAGAAAAGCAGGGTGACAACAGGAGAGTGTCAATTATGCTCAAGTCGAAGTGCCTCTCAAAGGGATTTTATCAAGCGACTAGGCACTGAATGAAATTTCCAAGGCTGGGGGGGCGAATATCAATAGGTTGCAAATTCCTAATTGTGCTCATTAGGAAAAGCGTCTTAACTCAATGCCAAGCCGTAAACATTAAGAGAACGGAGATTGCATTACCACCCAAGTCGCGAAACTCGGTGTAATTCAACATATTCTTTGCCACAGCACTTTTATATGAAGCAAACTGCAAATTGAGCTCTTTACGATAAAAGGAAGATAAAATAGAAGTTTATCTATAAAGATTATCTTCGTTAATTAAATGGGGGGAGGGTGGAGAGTGGTAAGGATTAACATTATGAATCACCAAAATTTGAAAGTTCCCTTACACAAGCACACAAAAAACACAATATTATTATTCCCCATTTTAAGTTATATTACACTTACTTTTGATGCGTATAAGGCAATCCCGCATTTTGAATAAATAGATTAAAAACGAGAAGAATAGGTAAAGCCAATTGACCTCTTTCAGAAACTAGTCAAAAGGCAATACATCAAACGTGAATTTGGGAAAGTGAACAATAAGTGGATAAAACAAAAAGAGAAATGCAATGCAACTTTTAGGTAGTTCGATTGTGCACTCAAAGTAAATTAAACTCGCCAACTCCCCCCCCCCCCCCCCCCCCCCCCCCGACTCCCTTTATAGCTTCGGAGGCTTCAATATTACTCGATTTCAGTTGCATGTGTCATGAAATGTAAGTGCTTTGGCCCCATCCTTGGGGCTGGAGGGAGGGGGGGGGGGCGGGGTGGGGGGTTGGACAATTGACTGAATTAGCTTAATCACTAATAGATCAGGATGACATTAAGAAGGGGCATGGATGACAAAACAAAAGTAAAGAAGAGAAAAAGCGAATTCAAGCTAAAAAAAATTTCCCCATGGAGAACATCACGCGAAGTTTGTGGAAGAAAATGTTTGTTTGTTTATAAAGAAAATTTCATTTAGGAGGGGGGAAATTAAATTAGTATATATATATATATATATTACCCAATTCGTTTACTTACGAATTAACAATGGATTCAGAGAAGTTCCAACTGATTGTAGATGATTAAGATATTTAGTCTGGCCGAGTAGACATTAAAGTTATTGCTAAAATTGGCCTCATGAGATCGACTAGACATTTTATTAAGCGCTCATTAGAGCTGAACCGATACTTTGCGCACTAAATATCAGCGAATAAAACGATCACGTACACACTTAACTGCTAATACACACATGAAAAAAAGAAATAATGATATTATTATGAAAAGAGGCGTTAAAAAAGGTGCTTTCTCCCCCTCCAGCGTTAAGAATCGAAAGATCACAAATCGGGTGTTGGTAACCCGATTACGCTGGATACGTTGGGGGGGGGGGGGGGGGGNAATCACAATGTTCCACATCACCTTTTTGTGGGGGGGGGGGTGGGCGAGGGTGGAGTGGGGAATGAGGGCGCTTTTGAAAATGCATCGGGATGGGCCGCCGATTAAGTCAAAACTGTTAGATGTAAATTACTATTGAAACCACAATCCTAGTCGATTTTAAACAAACTTTAATGCGAATTTTGGAATGTAGAAATATTGAATAAAAAAATGTCTTCTTAAGTTTTAGTTTCTTGCCATCTTTGACGGCATATTTTATTACCAAAAATTATTAGGATTACTTCAAATTTGCTTATTAATTTAGACGCTCTACAGTTTGAAAAATGTGAGATGTAAACTTCGTCTCAATATGGGCCAATTAAGAGCTGCTTTTGAACTTTGCGGCACTTAAGCAACAAGAAATTGCAAGCCTTCGTGTACATGGGGGTCGGTTTGATTGACACCTCCTCCACACCTCCAAGCCCAAATTTCTTCTTAAAAACTAATCAACCGCATAAATTGTCCTAGTAACCTGAAGGTGAAAAAGAACCAAGATCTTTCGTGGAATTCATGAATAAGTCGTTTACACCTTTCCACCCCTCTGGAGAGTCAAAAAATTGGCATCCAAGTTGCATTTTTATACAACCATTAAAGGTTCTTTTTAAATGAATGAAATTCACTATGATAATATGGGTACATTCGTTGGTTGTATGTAAATAATCTTCTAAGCAAATATACCTGGCAATGGATCGTTATTAAGCCCTCAGTTGACTTGTGTTCCAGAAGGACATATTCGTCCGTTAAAGCCAAATAGAGACGATAGGCCTCGGGAGCTTCTAGATGGGAAACCGCCTTCATTGATTACCTTACCTAAACCCTCTCAATTGTCCGTTGAATGTACGTAGATTGTTGGCTGATATGGACATTCAAAATGAACTTCACAAATAATGTCGAACTCAATTGATCGGAAAAACTCTGACCACTAATCATGCTTCTTTCTGCACTTCTTGGCGTAAGTTCATTCCAGATCACAATTTATTTACTGAAGGAAGTTGCATTTGATGTTTATTGACAAATGAGTGCAGATCAGTAGAATAAGTATTGTATTTATAGAAATTACACTGACGCCATCACACATTGCAAATAGTGAAACCAAAAAAAACAATATTCAAGACTGAACAAAGACAACTTGCCACCGGAACAGATAGCATATTCACAATGTAACCTATTTACATTCCTTAAATCACACGCACGGGCGCGTCTTGAATCAGTGTCAATTCATCACAATTTCAAGGTGACTCTCCCTCTACCTCTACTCATGGTTTGACAACTCCTCAGGGGTGCAAATTGATTGATTTCAATTTAGGCTTAGTTGACAATACTCACAACATCACCATACCTGATCATATTCAAGAAGTTTCTTGATATTCTTCGAGGCAATCAGCCTCTCCGCTTGATCCTTCTTTAAGCCCTCTGTTCGAAAGTTTAAATCACCCATCCAAAACACGTAGCTGAAGAAAGGAGTATATAAATTCATTGAATCGGGTCAAAAGATCATGGAGGCTGCTTGCATAGGTAATGAGAAAGTAGGTAACTCACTCATGATCCATTAGGGTATTGACATCCGGATCACGGAATGTCTGACCTTTCAATACGTCTCGATAGTCCTAAAAAGATAGTAAGAAATATATATCGGTACCTCAAGAACTTACATTAATTCGATCTTCCAAATTTTCAGTATGAGGAGTGAAGTGTGCAGATACAGTGGCCATATTGACTCCACAGATTTCAAATCGGATACTACAAGCTCCTTTATTACCCTGATGTGGGGAAGAGTTTGGGGAAAAAATGACAATCTACCATAATACCCGCATAGCCGAAAGCTGATAACTCTGATTCAATATTATTGATGTCTGGCAGAAGGTACCGCTTTACAAAGGCATATATCCATATGGCCCAGCAATTTCTTTGCTTGATCTAGAAGGAAGATGATAGAAGAAAAGGAATTTAACTTACGAGGACATAGTCCAATGGAGCCATAACGAGTCTTATAGCTTCATACCATTCGTCTGACCGGACAACTTCTTGTAACCTAAAGGAAGAATGTGTTAGACAGGAAAAAGGTGGGAGCCTACCCAAGGAAGACGATATCGGGATGAGGATTGGTATCGACACCAAGCAGTTTGTCTAGACTTTTTTCTGGTGGTGATTCGTCTCCTACATTCCACGTACAACAGTAGACACTACGGAAATAGATATTAAAAAGGCCATTTAAAATGAAGCGAATCCGCGTGTTAGTGATTTCATGACTATTTCTAGTCGTGTAATCGATTTGCAACTGTTTCTATCCACCACATACTGAGCTTCTTTTAATAGAAAGAAGCTCCGCTTAATTGCTTCCTCTTCCTTCAAGTGAATAATCGATTCTGTCTACTGTCTAATTCGTGCACACTGAACTTATCTCTATTCTATTAACTGTCGTTTTCCAATTTACTAGCTCTGAGACAGGGCCTTATCTACTCTTCCGATATAATTGTCTGGATACTATTTCAATTTCTTTACATAGAACTTTGAGAATGTAGCTAGTTTTCTCCCTTGAGTTAGTGAATCCTAAAAAAAGCTATCTCTTTGCTGCATAATGCCTTGACAAATTGAAGATGGACGAAGACAGAGATTAAGTGTTCCGTTAATCATGAGCATTGTTATGGCTAGTCTCTATTTGATTGACGCGGTTGACAGGAACAGAGGAAAATTGACAATGCTCGTATTCATTCCATAATTGGTTTGTAGTAATTTGGGATAGTATTTATTCCAGAGATACTTATATAAGTTTGCTTTAAGTGAATGCGTAATTTTATAGGCACTCTTCTTCGATCTAGCCAAGGGCAAACGTCAAGCTGACAAATTCTGTTGTGAAAAAGACAGCTTAACCTGCAAGGAATATTTTAAGCTAAACCGCTGGGTGCAAAAATAGCTAACATCATGCAAACTATTGGAACGCATGACCTTTATCACTTACGCAGGAAATATCATTTCGTTTTTTTAATTCGATTTACAAATCCCCCCCCTTCCCCCTTCCCAATTTCGTTCCCTGGAGGTTTTCTTAAGGGAAAATTGTTGCCTGCAATTATTTTCTTCACAAGTAACTACCCTTCATTGGATGTACAGTGGATGCAATGATTAGCATTCTACAATCCCACTACCTGCTAGATATGATCCATTCAACAGTCCTTCAGGTAGTCTACATCAATGTACTGAATTATTAATGCAATCGGTCTCCTACGTGAGTCAAACTTCAACGATACACGCAATGGCCATCATTTCTTATCGAATAATCACAGGAGAAAATATATATGAAGCAAGAGAAGGTTTAAAACAAGTACTCACGATATCTTTGAAAAGGATAATAGGAAATGAATCAGGATTTACTTACCTAATAAGGATAAATGGCAATAAAGACAAAAGACTCCCAAACGGATAAAGAAAAGTCATAACAAGTGAATGCCATCTACTTCATTCTAGCATAGTTGCACGATTTTTTGAAATTTTTTGGCCAAAAAAATGCAAAACAATTGGTCTCATTTCATCTTTAGTGATCTCTCAGATTGCAAGAGAGCCCAAGAAATAGAGGTTAGTAAGGGATTTGCTAGCAGATGTTTAAGTAAAAGAGTACGTGTAATGGGGCACTAGTATCGGAGACAATATTCACGTACATTTCCTTAATTTACTAAATTCACAGGAGGGGGGGGGGGGGCAGAGTGCTTATTCCATTTACAACCCATCCCTCATTAACAATTCACCTGATTTTCAACAATGGAAAATAGGGATAATGGCTCATTGCCTTCCACACTATCTCATTACATAACATGAAATCAGGGAGCATGTGCATCGCCTAAAAAAAAACAAATATAATCTACCCAACGTCAGTGAGTTTAATTGGCCCTTGGCCTTATTTTTGGCGCTTTTCTTGTGAAAACTTTTTTTTAAATGAACGCCCCTTTTTTCAACGCCAAATAATTAAGGGAAGAGGGAAGGAAAAGTGAGAAATGAAGGCAATTTTGTCTGCTGCCTATAAAATATTTAGACAGTTGAGAGTACGCAGATAAAAAGGCCAAGTAGCCTTCAGTTGACAGAAACTGAGCCGAACGCAAGTAACTGAGGATTCATAGTTAAATGGGATTCAACCGATTTAAGCTGAACGACATCGAATGCCATTAAAAGTAATAATTGCAGAGTTAGCAGTTAAGGCATTTTGAAGGGGTACAAAGCCGACTCGAGACCAAACATCTGCTAGAAATCCCAAGAACTCGACGGGAAAACGACTGTATAACTTGTTTATATTTAGAAAATGGTGATTCAGCGAGCAGATTTACTTAATTACATAAACTAAGGCTAATTAAACGCACTAAAGCGCAGAATAATATTTTCATCCAACAGGAAAATACTAGGATTGTAGTCACAAAACGATTTATAGACAACGATTGCAATTAGAATAAAGGGAAAAGGTATTGGAATGAAGTGAAAAATAGCAGTGAGAAGAAGTCTTCAGCTACTGAGTAAGTTTATTGACCAGAAAATAATGAAAATATTAAGATTTATGAAAGTATGTAAAGGAGATATATTTAGTAGCTAACATAGATTTCAAGCCTATCAAGTTTCGAACTCACAACAATAATCAAGTAGAAAACTATTCTCACGAAGAAAGGGATAAAAGATCCTATTGTTATTTTTTAAAAAATAAATACTAGAACCGACGTAAACATTAACAAGATTATACGTTTAGATTGAGACTGGAAGACTCTTATTCAGGTATATCATGCTCACGAGCGTGAAGAATGAGTAATAGAATCAAAATTAAATAGTTTGAAAATACTGAAATTAAGTGGCAACAAAAAACGTCTTTTGAAATATTTTTTGGAAAAATAGTAAAAATATTAACACAGATATACATGGATGTATGTCATTAAAAATGATATTGTAAATTTGACTTATTTGATATTTAAATAGAATACGATAAGTGCGTAAACGTTACTTAAAACATGGGTCTTTAGACTATGTTATTAATTTAAATTACAAGTAAAGTTGAACAACACTAGATATTTGAACGAAAATTCATCGAATAGAATAGGAGGAAAAATACAAACTAACAATTACGATTAGTAACACATAACAGACTTAAAAATAAAATACCCAAAGAAGGAAACTATCTGCCGAAGAATTTGAAGTTATATAGATAAGTTAAAGCAATATTCCTTTTGGTAGTATTTTTGTATATTTGTAAATAATTACTTGGTTAAAGAAACTTATGATGAAGCCACGCCAAACAAACAGGTCAAATACTAAAATAATAAATTTAAGATAGATAGAAAATGAACATAAAGACTTTCCAAAGCAACAAAAACTTTTAATCTTCATTAGTCAAGACGATCAAAAATAAAATTGGTCCATAGGATACTGCAAATAAAGTTAAAGTTTATAGACGCTAACCAACCTGATAAAGCCCATCACTTTTGATCTACTGGTCAAGGACACGGGTATAAACGTAATAAGTAAAAGTATAAGGTTTGTATTCGCAAATACTTAAACAAAAGATTGCGGCAGTATTTAAGTTAATTTATATGGTACAATAATATTTTCGCTCATTAATTCATACAAATTTTTTAATGCATTAAATTCATTGCATTTCCAAATTTAAATTGAAGAAGATATAATTTAAACTGCTTAAAGTAATTTCATATGAAAATTTGTTGGCTTTACGTAATTAAACCTAGGTGTATTGGCTCATTTGTTTTAACGTCTTTTCGATGCTGCGCAATTTTAAAATGTTCCTCTTATTTTGGTTTTCGATTTTTTTGGTACCTTATTATGTTAATGCCCAAGGATCTCTCAGTTTGAATGTCAATAATTGGACAGCGATTACATCTGGGGAATGGATGGTCAAATGGTGAGTATTATAATTATTTTTCCAAAATTTTACCTTGAACGTTTCATTTGTTTGCTTTTGCCTTTTCGTCGTCAAAATCTAATTTTCCATTCTATCATAGCTAAAGCTTTATTTAATATGCGCAAATTTGGTCGTTACGAATTTTAGTCACGCACCATGGTGTCCCGCTTGCAAGCTCGTTGCCCCTGAATGGGAAAAATTCTCAGCTCTGGCCCCCAAATACGATATAAAAGTTGCGGATCTAGATTGTTCCTCGGAATCTGCAGTTGCAATGATATTCACAATAACCTCTCTTCCCACAATCTTCCAGTGAGTTATTCTCATTTCTCATCTATGATTCATTGTTTCTTACCTGATATTTTTAATTTCCAATATCCCATTTTGTCTTTGATTATAGTGTTAAAGATGGCGAATTCCGTATCACGAAGGGAAAACGAAAGGCTAGCGAATTGATTGATTTCATTGAGAAGCGTGAATTCGAGCTCATTGAACCTGAGTCATGGTACCTTCATCCGAAAGCCATTTAGTGAGCATATTTGATTTTGAGATATGAAATGTTTGTTATTCGTATAAGAATAATATAACTGCTTTTATATAATTTAATTTTTAGCACTCCTGCTGTTGTTCGATTTCTTGACCTCTGTCTTTCAATCACAGTATGTACTGTTTTATACAAGTTTTTTTGAAATTATTTGGATCATGACTGTTTTAGTCTGATGTCAAATTTAAACTGGATTTAATGAAACAGCCCATTTTGTCCTGGTATTTTTCTTTTAAAATTCATTGCAACTTTGAAAAATACCTATAGAAAACTAATGAATGCAATTTAAGTTTTGATTTAACTTTTTTATTTGCTACTTATGTTGATTGAAACCTCTAAAGGTAAGTTTCTATTTCTTTTATGGCACGTCACTGCGTATTAACCGCATTAAACTTTGGTCTTATGAGAGGATATGGTGAGAAGTTGTCAATTTTGAATCACTAACCTACGGTCGAAAACTCACATGTTATGTGAGTCCATTTGTTAATATTGATCAAAGCCGGTTTCCGTCTTATCTGAAAATGCCCTTATGAATATATGCGAAAGAAAAAGAATAGGATCCACAAGTGAATTCTTTTTGCCTATTACGCCAATTATTATTGACATTAGTTCTTGCATCCCTTTGTTTAGTTTTGCCTGGCCATTAATTTGCGTCCTTTAATTCACCTAGAAAGCTCATCGTGCAATGGTTGCGTACGGTGTCCCAGCAGCTCTCTCAATTGTTCTTGTTGGAACTGGCGTGCTTGCCTCTGGAGCGGCTTTGGGAATGGTAAGTATTCATTTGCCATTTTAACAAATTTATCAACTTAAATATTGATAACAAGTTTCTCAATTTTTTCCCCTAGCTCATAATCTGCATTTGTGAATATTTCTGTCCACCTCGACCACAAATCCTCAATGTTGTTGGAATGGAAGGCGAGCCACCACAACCCATTGTTACAAAGGAAAATGTAAGCACTAAACCTCTCGAACATTTACTTTTATTAATAATTGCTATCCAATTATGGTTGTCAGAGCCAGTAATACGAGCTTAGTTTATTTGATCTCTGTATTCTCCTTACTTGCTCTTGATGGTGTTTCTCTTGTTCTATTTCCTCATCGGTACCTCCGGCCCTCTAGAAGTAGATGAGAGCGAGTCCTATGAGGTTCTTTTTAGTATAAAATCCTCTTATTACTTAAAGGCACTCTGTAGCACAACCACGCCACTTCTTCATGAATTGCATTCGGTGGAAGTCTTAATTTACTCGTGCTTACTTTACCCGGCCTTTAAATTTAATCAATCTTGACACATTTTTTCGCAACTACCGATAACAGTGAACTCTTATTGATATTATTAATTGGGATCGATTAGCTTCTTTGCGTGGATTAAACAGTACAATGGTGGCCTGATTACTTCTCCTACTATTCGAAACTATGCCAATCGGTGGCTGGAGAGTACTAGAAGTCTCTTAGCAACCGGAGACTACCAATTGGGGATCATAGTCATTTATAACTTAAGTTAATTTCATGAGTAAAAATGAGCTGATTAGTTGTGTTATCATTGCTGTATTAATGCATTGGTAGTTAGCCAATATACCTTTTTTGCTACAATGAGTTGCAAACTGGTATTTCTATTGCGATTCTTGAGAATCTGAATGAAGTGGTATTCTAAAGCAATTTTTTTCATTCTCGCCCCCGTGTATTAGAACAACCTCTTCTGTTCGTACTCGATAACAAGTTGGTGGTGGATGAAATGGGTTCTAAATTACCCGCCCTTTAAAGAGGCTTGTGCTCGTCAAGACGATATGAAAATTACATTTAACAACTAATGGCATTAGAATTAAGTGATATGCAACACTTTGTGATTTGTGAATCTCTCTCCGCTATTGAGAATGTCTTATCAAATGGTCCGATTACTTTCTCCGCCTATCGCAACTAGTGACAGGCGGTTTTATGACATTCATATTCCCAGAACTCTAATACAGATTATCCCTTTATATATGTTGTTTATGGATCTTTGCAGCTGTGATTCAATCTACCTTTGCTATTTCATAGGATACGGAGCAGGACATTGTTTTGGACGATAGTGAGGATAGTGGTTGGACAGAGGTGAAATCTCCAGCATCGAAGGAATCTCCTACCGTGCGTCATCGTAAATCCAAGAAGTAGTCTTCCACATCACTCCCCATCCGCGCCCCCTTATGGCCTTTTCATATCCAAAATTCACGGGATTTTTTTCATCGTAAACTTAACACTTCGAGTTCGTCATATTTTTATTTTTCCTTTTCTTTCCCTTGATATATGTGTTTTTTGTTAGTTTTTAAGGTCTGCTCTCTCTCCTTGTAAACACACTCCGTCTTTGTACTTTGGAAAACTGTCCTCATTTGCTTGTGAGATTAAAACGTTTTTTTGTTTAAACTGCGTCTCTTTCAGTAGTGATGGAGGTACTAACGCTGTGATTAGCTTTGGGGAAAATACTGGGTGAATGTACTAGAAATATCCATCAAGTCAAGTGCATTTGAAGATCGGTTATGTGATTGTTATTATCATGAGATTGCACGAGCTAAATTTCCTACCTTATCGCAGGAATTTATGATATCGTTTATTCATATGATCAATAAAGTATGCAAATGGGGCGATTTTTTCAGTAAATGAAATTACTGTATGCTAACCACTTTCCTAACAAGACTCCGAGTGAACAAAGCTCAGAGGTGCTGTATTTCTTTTTTATTACCTCAGGCTAATCAACTCCCACCTATTGTTAGCATTCCATGTGCGGGGGACTTGACACTCAACCTGCATTTTGACCTCAACAACAAATAGCACACAGACAACGTAAATTTTTGTTTTAGTCAATAAAATGCTTGGAGTGACTGCACTCTCCGTCACGTCCTTCTCTCTCTGAATGGGAGTCATATGTCACACGGGTGGTATGCACTTGGCAGGTAAATCTTTGGCCTTCAACGTCATCGAAGAGCTTTGCACCTTACGAATGATATGATCATCAATTATTCCAAGCCAGAGTAAAATGTGCAGTAATAAAAAAATGTTGGCGCACTTTTCACAATCTAACCGGTTCCATTTTTTACCATATTTAAAAAAGCTCAACATAGGAGAGAGGTGTTTAAACGAAAATCGAATGTGATGAACCCTCAACACACATTACGCCCCCAATTTCGGCTTCAGAAAGGTTGTTGATTATTATGGATCTTGTCACCTAGATCAGGTGCCTCGCTAAAGTGCAAGTTGTTGGCTCCCCATATTACTACATTACCCAAATCTAGTCACTACTTGAGTTATAAGGTACCCAGAGTAGACTAACCGAATTTGTTTATTCAAGGTTCAGATAAAATGTAGTTCAAATGCAGAACCCATTAGAGTGACACAAGGAAGGGAGACGCGCATTGCCTCCAATATGATTTCTACACTGGGAGTACTACATCAAATGGCAGGCGTCTTGATGGTTATCATCAGCCCTTAAGTTGACTTCAGGCTTCTCAGAGAGGAGGAGGAACATCAAAGTGGCAAAAAAGTGGAGACAAAGGTAGAAAAAAGGTGAGGTGAGTGCAGTGAAAGTAGTCGAATATGACATGCAGCGGGGTCATGGTAGTTTGAAGTCAGAAGTCAACTGTCAGTTAATAGACTTTTTGCCGTATGAGTATACGTTGTCCAGGGTGCACCACATGAAGGTAAGTCTATCACACACCCCTCTACTCTGGGAGTAAATGTAGATTGAGTACTTTATTCATTCTTTTTTCTTTTAATGTAATTAGCTATCAAATATTGAATACTTTATCATTTTCCGCTTAGTCGATAAAGTGACTATTATATTTTGTTTTAGAAGTGTGCATACATTTTACACTCACAGAGACATACGTTTCACCTTATTGGTGATTGAATTAGGAGGTTACTAAAGTCGAAAGAGAAAAGAATAATAAAGTGTATGAATCCTAGACTATGCCTGAGCTAACACTCGTCAAACTTCTTTTGATCATTGTAAAACAAAGTGGAGAGAAGGCAAGTTTGCGGTGGGGGGGGGGGGGGGTNTTTGGGGGGGGGGGGGGGGGGCGTTGGGGCAGGCTTATTGGGACGAAGCAGGACTCACAGGAAGATGGCGAGGGATAAATCGAAATGTGTTGAATGCTGGACAGAGTGTGCATGCCTTTGTTCATTTAGGTACGAAAAGAGAAGATCATTCCGACTCGAGATACTGGCCATACAGAGGGAGTGGATATTAGTTCCAGTTAGGGAGTCCGTGCTGATGACCCAGTTGTTGGACTCAAATTCTTGCGTAGAACCCTCAAATTATTTGGGGCCACAGCAATATAACCTGATTGTGGTGATTAATGGCGGACAACTCACTGCAACACTCGATTAAGACGTTGCCCTTGAATCAGGTTGAGAGTCCCTCGGCGAAGATTGTTGTTTGCTATTTGTTTTCATTGTTATACCCAAAAAAACATTTTAGAACTAACATTCTACGATTTCTGGTAGGAGCGTTGGAAATATATTTTGATCTTACCATCAAGAAACCGACACTTTGCTTCGTCTTAGAATAGGCAACTGTCTCTGATTCAAGAATAATAATTAAGCTAAAAATTTGATTACAGCTTTGATTGAAGATGTAAATTCCTATCCAAACATCCACACAGAATTAGGTAGTGCTTACCTTTAATTTATTTTCGGAATGAAATTAGTGTGTTTTGTCCACTGAACGGTGAACAATATAAGTACCTTTAGCAATTTCCTTTGTCTGTTATCTTCTGTTATGTCTCCTATCACTCACCAGTGTCGTAATTTTCAGAAATGTCGTTCGATTTTTATTTATTTCTGGAACATTGCCAACTAAGTTCTAAAGAATATGAAACAGACTGCAGTTATTCGCTTAACCATTATGTTTTAAAGATAATTTTTGGCACAAACAGTACACATTGTTGGCTTAAATAATGCCAGCAATGAAGTACTGCAACATATCTTCGCCTTTTAGTGTTTATGTCAAAAATTTCAGTTACTGGTCGAAGATGGTGGATTTTAACCTATAGTCAAAATAAGTCGAGGACTCAGTTCAATAACACAAATCTTGAAGGGAATAAATTTAAATTGGGTGTAACTAATCTGAGTTTATGGTTATCCAAATGGGGTGTGCGATAGACTTACCTCCACGTGGTGCACCCTGGGCAACGTATATTCATACGGTTAAATGTCTATTAACTGGCAGTTGACTTCTCACTTCAAACTACCATCACCCCACTGTATGCCATATTCGACTATTTTCACAGTACTCACCTCACCTTTGTTCTACCTTTGTGTCTGTCCCTTTTACATTTTCGAAACACTCTTCTGTTCCCCCCCCTCTCGACTTTTTTCAATTTGATGTTCCTTCTCCTCTGTGAAGCATGAAGTCAACTAAAGGGCTAATGATAATCATTAAGACGCCTGCCATTTTATATAAATGGTTATCCAAATGTACTTTACCATGAATAATGACTTCTGGAGAACAGAAGATTCGTTATATAACCAATATATGAAATGAATGTGAAGAGAAAATCCCTATGAAGGCGGATCAAACTAATTTCATACATATAATTACAGTCTGGACGGTGATTTGTGCTACCGAACGCGTAAGGGGCAAGTGCTGCGTGCGCACAGAGAGATATCAGCCAATCAGCAACCAACAGTCGGTGCAACATAGCTTGGCATTAACTGTACTTAATGTCTAATGACCATAAGTTTTTTAGCAAGGGTCATTCGCTTCATGCGCTCTGTCGAGGTAGCTTAGGTAGCTTCGGGAGCAGTTTTAAACTTGGCGATTTTGTCAGAGAAGATTGTTATGGCTCAGTCAGAGCGTTTATTTGTGTGATATCTATTAAAGGAGACAATATTTGTTACCTGCTATGGTCGCAGTCCTGGAAGGATGTATGCATAGGCGAATAATGATGCGGCGGCTGCGGCTGCGGCTGCGACGCATTATTATTAATGTCAGTGGTGGTGCCTGCTTGCCTACAGGCAGTGGCGCACTGCTGGCGTTGAGTTTTGGGGTGCGTAATAGACTTACCTTCACGTGGTGCACCCTGGGCAACGTATACTCGTACGGCAAAAAAGTCAATTTATCGGCAGTTGACTTCTGACTTCAAACTTCCATGACCCTATTGTATGTCATATTCAATCACTTCCCCCATACCTATCCTACCTTTTCTCTGCCATTGTGTCTGTCTGTCTTTTCAACATCTTTAAACACTCTTCTGCTCACCCCCCCCCCCCCCCCTAGACTTTTTTCGATTTGATGTTCCCCTTCATCCGTGAAGCGTGAAGTCAACTAAAGGGCTAATGACAACTATCATAAAGCCTGCCATTTGATATAAATAAATAAATATATTTGTTACCTGAGTTCCGTTCTCAATTTGAAGAAAGTTCACAACTCTTTCTTTATCGGTGAATCGCAATTTTTAATGCAAATGACATCCATTAATCAATTAAATATTTGAGTTCAGACAGATTGATGAGGTAGTAAACGCGCACCCAAGGCATCAATCATCACCCTTAATCACCCGACTTGTTTTGACAAATCAACCTACTTAAAATGAGTGGCGTCGAGTCACCCAGTCTAATTAAGAATCAAACAATCAGTTCTGAATTCTATGCAGACTAGGGTATGAACAGGCAACATCGTCACCTCGGGGACCTAAATGTCGTTCCGAGTGTTAATGAGCACGAACTCAACAGATCTTGTCAGTAACGGAGCCCCATAGACTCCACAATCACTCAAAATCCCGATTTATTATTGTTTACATGGAACTTATAAAACATGATGCGGCATTTCAATACACTTTCAGAAAATATTCTCAATGATTTTCAATTCTAAACAGACCACGGGTAATTTGAGCCAACATTAGTGGACTTTTCAAAGCTGCATTTTTAGAAAATTATTCACCAATATGCTAACCCAGCCTTCCTTTTCGCCACGAAAAATTAAGAGAACGGTGATATCATCAGTCACCATTCACACACTAACATTATCTGAGATCTAACTTTTGCGAAAAAATGGCACAACATTTCATGTTCATTCATGATAAATGGAAATAAATGTTAATATAACGAGGTGTGTGATAGACTTACCTCCACGTGGTGCACCCTGGGCAACGTATACTCATAAGGCAAAAAGTTTATTAACCTTCAGTTGACTTCAGACTCCAAACTACCATCACCCCACTCTATGTCAAATTCGACTACTTCAACCGTACTCACCTCACCTTTTTCCAACTTTTTGTCTGTCTCTTTTACATCTTTGAAACACTCTTATGTCCCCCCCCCCATCTCGACCTTTTTCACTTTGATGTTCCTTCCCATCTGTGAAGCCTGAAGTCAACTAAAGGGATAATGATAACTATCAAAACGCCTGCCATTTGACAGGCACAAAGACAGAGAAAAGGTAGGATGAAGTTTGAAGTGAGAAGTCAACTGCCGGTTAATAGACTTTTTTGCCGCATGAGTATACGTTGCCCAGGATGCACCACGTGGAGGTAAGTCTATTGCACATCCCTGATATAAATAAATAAATGTTACTAAAACGATTTCAGTAACACGTGTACTGAAAATATAACAGCTAATGACTTACTTATGCCTATCTAAATCTTTCGAAACTTAACACATTAAAATAACGAAAAAACAGCTCTACTTACATTGTACTGGTAGTATTTCAATTAAACATTTATTCGCTCGTTTGCTTTTGAACGAGACTAAATTCTAATAGCTTTTCGAAACTGACGATGTTGTTTAAAGCTTCAATTAGTCAATAATCCTGGCTAAGAGTTTGTTATTTTTAATGTTTGATCTTTGAAAAGAAAATATTTACAGCATTTCCACCTACGCTTGCACTGACTTCAGTTTACTGATTTGTTTATGGCTGGCGAGGTGCACGACAGACTCATCTCCACGAGGAACACTCTGGACAACGTATGCTCATACGACAAAAAAGTCTATAAACCGAGAGTTGACAACTGACTTCAAACTACCATAACTCCTCTGCATGCCATATTCCGCCACAACCACAGTGCTCCTTTACATCACTGAATCAATATTCCGTTTTCCCTCTCCATCTCGACTTTTTGTCACATTGATGTTCCTCCTCCCCTCTGTGAAGTCCGAAGTCAACTAAAGAGCTAATAACCATCGTAAAAATGCCAATGATGTAAAAAAGGACAACCCGATAAAGCCAAAATGAAATTAAATGTGAAGACTTTGGTGTTTTTGTTTGATTCTACTTTTATTCCGCTCTTTCAAAGTCACGCTTTATTGAAATTTAGTAAGATGCTTCTTACAAGTTCCGCAACAAGCAACAGTTTATGCTTCATTCCAAGATGAAGAATTTCGCAAGCGGTCTCTCCATAGTTCATTATCCCTATCGGCATGTGGGCGAGAGATGTTTCTATAATCCTTTGGTTAATCTTGACAATAGGACTTAATCAATTCGGCTTTACTAAATAACACTTGATCGTCGTAAATAGCCATTTTAAATTATTTGCCTTGCTATTGGCCATCTCATTACACCAATCTCTTCAATAAAGGCGCGACCATCCACTCGTACTGGCCAACAACTCATCTGCGCATTGATTCCAGCTGTCCATCCTTCTGGCAATATTGCGCCTTATAAGGGCAACATGAATGCATTTAGGACTTGGTCACTTCAAGTAAGTAGAAATATTGAGGAGTAGAAATCATTGCCTTCCATGTTACTGGCCCTCCTAATGCTTGGATCATCCAACTGCTTCACTTACATGGGAAGAATATACAACAGTCAGTTTTGTTAACTCACAAACTTCTCCAGGAAATAAGTTCCATACAGCTTTTCCAAATACGTTGGTTGGAACATACTATCTGCATTCATATTAGTTGAAAAATGGGCGACTCCGCCAAATCCTCACTTGCTATTAAACTGGCTTGTGGAATTACTGGATGATGAAAGGTACTGTTACCAAGTAATTCGAAATTTTACCACTTTTATGATTCATTGCCTCGAAAAATGATTGAGAAATCAACAAAAGAGGAATGAACATCTTGGACGTTTTCATTGCAATGTGTGTGTGTGAAGTACGTAATCTTGGCACAATTAAGTTGTGATAGACAACGCTCCGTTTCACCAAAGCGCCCTCACAGTTTCTTAAAACACTAAAATTAAATCTGTTACTAACACCGGACGTACGGGAACAACGGCAAGAAATGTCAACCAAGCTGCAACTATCGCAAGGTTGGCGACGCTATCTCGAAAGGAAACCCCACCCTCCCCCTCCCCCGGGTTTTGGAGTCAGCGTTTTTTCTCGTTATGCAGAAAGATGTTTTCTTCAACCCTTCAATCTTACCTAGCTTACAACAACCAACAATTTTTCAAACCTCCCCTTCATGTCATATATCACCCCTACACCGATGATGGAAATAGGTTAAGGAAGGAGTTCGAACGAACGTGGGCATATATTTATCGAAAGTTAGCTTATTATCGTTCAAATTGTCTAACAAATGTTCCCAACAACTTTGTTATTATCTATAAAAATGAATTATGGCATAAAATCTCATTAACCTTCTTGAATACTATAAGGTTAGTGCAAAGTATATAATTGTAAAGGCCACGTAAGTACAATTGAACTAAGTAGATTACGGCCTCCTTTATTAAGGCCTTAAAGTTACTTTTAAATTTACGTTTAACTAAGTGTGCTGGGTCGTACTAAGGCTTGTAAGCACACACCTAAAGATGAGGTATTCAAATATAGGTGCTGGTAGAATAATTTGAGTAAATTGTTAGCTATAAGTTCGCGTCAACGCAGAAGAGGGTTCAGGTGGCTTAGTGCTAATTAACTTATTTGAAATATCGGGTACTACTGCTGTTCTTAACGACAGGAGTCAAATGAGCAGAAAATTTAGATTAATTTTCGTTTATGTAGACCAATAGTTCTGAATAAGATTTTTTCAAAATCTTTGTTAACAGAGCAAATACTTAAGTTGAGTTGTTGCGAGAACAACGCTACCGGGGTTGAACGAAGAAATCTCCTCTGAACTCAAACAGTTTGAAAGGTGAGGCCGTGAAACCGATTATGTAGTAAGCAATTTGTGATGGTGGGTGAAGAGACGTTTCATTCGAAAAGCAACCAATAGCCACCACAGCATAGCTCAGAGATAATTGCTTTTCAATGGTTAAGCTTTGTGTCAATGTCCTATAAACTATGTCAGAGAAGATGGTATTCACGCAGTTTACCGAGGTTTGACCAGGTCTCATTTGTGTTGAACAGGGTAGGCAGGCATTTAGCAAATATTGTAAAGACGAAATCGAATTGGGTAAGACGCTGACACTCTGACATTGACATCATTTACTTATTGATCAATTCCTTTTAGTATTTATTGAACTTTCTGTAAATCGATTTAACATTCCTTCAAACAATTTAAAATAGTGTCTTGTGTATGCACTCATGTGAATAATATTAAAAAAAGCGTGCACCTTCCATTTAGTCTGATTTTTGTTTTAATTATTATGTCATTTGACAGACAAAGTGGGCAAAGCTCAATGATATTAGTAACTCCCAAGTTCAGATAGAAAGGTCATCTCTCACATCAAATTGAGTTCAGGGGCAACACTATGGGCTCCTACTTCCTGAAAAACCCAAATCTAGTACCATTTCTATTATCGCAATCTAACTTTCGTTGTTGGTCATTCTGAGGTGTACTTCGAAGAAATCCAATCGTGTCTTCTTGTACATCTCGAGGAGAATCTTAATGGGTGTTAAACAGAAATTAGGAAATAAGTTTCTACTAGACTGTCAGTTCCTTTTATCTCAGACTGTTATTACTTTTGTACCATCAGAAATTTGCATTTACCGGCAGTGGTAAAGATTAAACTCCTATGAAATTCCCAACCGTGTCTTAATCATCCTTCAAAATTCGAAATCCTCTGCCAAGAATCGGGACCTTTACGACCTTTCCAACGAGTCTACTTATAAATTTGCCTCTAATTATCACCGACGGATATTAAGGGTCAGACGTAGTTATTTTTAATTCAACACCAACGAAAGCTGAATCCCATCGTCCAGACATCAATTTGGCAGTCTCAGTGAATTGACATTAGTGAAAGAGAGATGTCATCATCAACTATAAGCTAAGAATTCAAATAGATTTGAAAATATATCTTCAACAAATCCTAAACTTTAACCCGAGTGCAAATTTTATTCAAATTGAGTGAAAGTTCGAAGAAAAAGAAGAGTGAGTCAAATTTGAGGGATGGGGATTAGTCGCAAAATATACATTTCAACAGAGACTTGGTGGGATTAAAGGTCTTTCTTTTCCACTGACAATTATAATAAGATAATTGTAATGAAATGACCAAAGAAGGCGGACACTATACAAATGAGATCTGATCGAACCTCCGTAATTTTCACTGAGGGTAAAATTGCTCCCCAAATTGGCCAAATTACCCCCAACAAAATAGGGAAGGCGGGAGTAGGGGAGGGGGGAGACGAAGTGAGTGGCGTGAATACCATCTTCTCTGACATAGTTTGTAGGACATTGACACAACGCGTTACCATTGAAAAGCAATTATTCCTGAGCTATGCTGTGGTGGCTATTGGTTACTTTTCGAATGAAACGTCTCTTCACCCACCATCACAAAAATTGCTCACTACATAATCAGTGTCACGACCTCACCTTTCAAACTGTTTGAGTTCAGAGGAGATTTCTTTGTTCAAACTCGATAGCCCTGTGCACACCGCACTTCAATGCTATTTGTAACAGAGAAGGGTCGATATTGCCGCTTCAATTCTGTCTGTTAAAATTGAGTTATTTTTTATCCAAGGGAACTCAAATTACCAATTAATTTTTATCCATGCAATGTACTAAATTACATGGTCATTGTATTAGATAATTAAGTGCAAAAGCCCACTATCATGCTAATTTGGTGCTATTGTTGAGTTCTGAAATTCGCTGTCATTTGGGAGGACGATAGGATCGTTACA
>UZAE01013045.1:0-24341 GCA_900617975.1 Rodentolepis nana | reverse complement strand
AACAATACTTTTCCGGTACTTCCAATAGAAACTCCCTGACAAAGAAATTATCGACACCAAATGCATGATCGTTACTTAAAGTGAGCCACCCCATGTGGCGTAATTTCAACAATCTGGTGACCTTGGATTCCTACGCCTAGGGGTTCATATTGAAATTAAATTTAGATCATTACAAACGTGTTAATTAATTATGTTGGCTTTGAAATCAGGGCAAATAGTAATGAAAAAAAACATGACCTCATCTGATTAATTTGTCCTGAATCTCGTTACAATATGTTAAATTTGTCATTGGCACGTGACTGAACTGGGATATTTCCACTCTGGATGGATTTGATAGGCTGATGCCCATTCTTTATCCCTACATAGAATGCCTCTTAATAGTCTCTAAAACTCTAGGCGAAAATTCCATCTTCATATTGTAATTAAATTAAGTCTAATCTCATCATCTGAAGCGTCACTTAAATTCTACCCAATATCTTGAAGCAGCTTTCCAAAATTTATTATTATGAAGTGTCATTATGTTTCTGTAGCGGATTGCTACGCTAGTAAAACTTGACTGACTCAGAAATCTCTATGGGAGATTCTCCTACATCTAGCTAGACTCCCAGAACCAGCTAAGCTATAGCCCAGCCCGTGTAGCACGGAGCACGTTTATTCAGTACGAGTATTACGGATGGCTGATTAGGTTAAACAAACAGAGGTTAATGATTGGTCACTGTTTGTACGGTCCCTGCGGGGTGTGCGATAGACTTACCTCCACGTGGTGTACCCTGGGCAACGTATACTCATACGGCAAAAAAGTCTATTATTCGGCAGTTGACTTCTGACTTCAAACTACCAAGACCCCACTGCATTTCATATTCGAATAATTTCACAGTACTCACCTCACCTTTTTCTACCTTTGTGTCTGTCTGTCTCTTTTACGTCTATGAATCATTATTCTGTCCCCCTCTCGACGTTTTGCCACTTTACTGTTTATCTTCCTTTCTGTGAAGCCTGAAGTCAACTAAAGGGTTAATGATACCTATCATAACGCCTGCCATTTGAAATAAATAAATGTACGGTCCCTGCACACAGAGTTGCACGGCCGCACCTCCCAATCCTGGCATGCAGGCATACGATGACGCACACAGCGATAACGTGTCCCACACTTCTCAAGGATAAACAATACCACTTTTACAATGCCTCTTATAATAACACATCCATACTCTTAGGCTTTATTAACTCTCATAGCACTAATTGTCAAGACCAACTTTTATCCAACGCAGTAAAATGAGTTGCCAGGCTTTTTGATTGTCTTATGAAGACAAGATCATTATAAGTATGCTTTCTCTAATATGGTGGTTCTCATTTTTGAAATTATATTATCTGGAAAACGAGAAATAAAAGGGGCATATTGTTAAGAGCTATGCGATAATTCATGTGAAGCGACCGTTTTCATGTCCTATACTAACGCCATTCGAGGTCCATTTCATCACCCAGGTCAGAAACGCTTCACAAAATCTTTCAGAAATGGACAAATAGCCAACTAATAATTCGGTTACCTAACCTCATTTTCACCCACTTTTTGACATGATAGGGGAAATTTAGGGCATTGAAATTGAGTTTCATGAGGATTCGTAACAGATAATGGACAAACAATGATGCAACAGACATTTCTGAATGACAATTAAGTCGATTTTCGTACACTAACCTGCTAATTTAATTATATTATTTAAATCGCATTATCGGTTAGGGAAAATTAAATTGGTGAAGAAATGAAAATTCGATTTTATTTGAAAGAATGTTGAATTTTCCAAATTAAGCCCCATAAAAGGTTATTGTAAGGATACCCTATCTAACAAGCCCATTCTGACGCCTCTCAAGCTTTCAAAAGTGTCTCCCAATTTTTAATGACGAATTTCATATTTGACCATGAAATGCCTTATATCAAATAATACAACTCGTGATATGGATAGAATTAAGCCAAATTCGCGTTTTTTCCGCTTCCGAGCAAATTGAATTGTTTCCGAAACTCCATGTGAATGTCGACCTTCTTTTGCCCAATTCTCAAGTTAGCAGTTTGGTGGATGAGCTCCACCTGCATGCAAAAAACCAAGCTAGATCAAATTGAGGGCTGATACGAAGCCTCCACACAAAGCTGTCACGCCGAACAAAGGAATCTCATGCGCACTCAGACCGACTCGAAGGTGCGCCGTGATGCTTCAAGTAAGGAGTAAGTGCGGTTGTGAGCATGGTAACCACACACCAACAGTTAATCAGTAGTTTTCTTTTGGTTTATCAAACCTTCCATTGTAGCAAAGTGATCAAGCCCCCCTATCTGTGACACATCCCAAATAAACGTGTTCACGTCATACGTCTGTTTCCTCTATCGCGTTGCGGTAGCTTAGTTCATGCTGGGAACCGCTCCAAATTGGGGGATCTTGCTATGGAGATTATTGAGCACAAGTCTGGGCTTATTAGTACAGCGATCCTCTACAGAGGAAATTCTTTCAATTTTCCTTCTCCTGTCCCAATGAAACCTTAACTTCTTTTCCGAAAATACATGTAAATACTACAAGCAATTCTTAAATAACAGAAATGTAATAATAGCAGGCACTAGGGCCAAATGACGGTTTCTGACAAAAGGATTCAAGGTGCACGCAGTATTTTTTACCGTAGTTTAATATCTAGCTTTACGGATAGGCTGAAACGGTTGTCATTTAAAGAAATCGATAACTTGCGGAATCAGGAGTAGCAATAATTGCCGTGGAACCATGCCTTTTGCACCCTTGCAGACAAAATGGCCCTTTCAATCACAGGCATGGTAAGAAGTCTGATAATGATGGAGGTGCCTTAGAAAGATGAAACAGATCAGTGACTTTCATTATTTTATGCTGATGATTAGCCTGGTGTAGCACTCTTAAAACATACCTATGATCTTGTTAACGACTGGTAGTAATGAAGTTACTCTCATTGACGTCTCATGAACATAATACAGTAAGTAATACTATTTTTCTGCCTGTTAAAAACCAGATGGTACACGATATAGCCTTCATCATTACCAGCAACTTTACGAAGCGCGACTCAAAGTTTCAATACGAAAGGAAAGTAAGTCTGGCTACTTTTTAGACTTCTGTTGCACAAAATGAAGCAACGAGAGTAGAAAGCTGTTAGTTTCCCCAAAAACGAAGTTGAATAATCAAAACTAAATTTTATTCAACAAGTAAAAAATAGTTTCTATTTGTATTTGACCCTAATTAAGTGATAGGGCTTAAAAATAAATGTAGATACAGCGTGACAAAAAGCGTATCTGCAGAAGAATTCATCTGAACGGAGAGAGAGAGAGCATGTCAGGTAAATCAAGTCGCGAAGATTTTCAGCTTTAAAGGCCCCAACTACCTTTTATTCTGCTGTTGGCGATGCTTTCGCATACATTCAGGGGAGCAGAAGACGAAGTTTAGGTAGGAGAATGGCTCTATTGCCGTCATATCCGCAGAACATTTATTGCAGGTTCTGTGAATAGGACACAAGTATCATAGATTCTGAGCTACTGAAAAAGAATAAGTAGAATCTACTTCAAGACAGCTTACATCTGTGGCTTTTCCTTGAATTGACTTTGCGAGGCACGTTTCTCGGCAGCTGCAGCACACTAAAATAAATCAATGAAAAGTTAATTGCATATCCATAGACTTCACTTGTGACCCCGATGTCTTCTTCTGTATTCATGCTTAGAATGAGACTAAATTAAACGATAAATGAACGCTAACAGAGTCAACACATGTACAATTTACTCAAAACGCGGTGACTGGGTTCTTAATGGTTACATAATAAGATGAAAAAAGGAAGTTAAATCAGTAAATTATTCCGACTTTACAATATCACTACTTCAATCCTCCAAAATTTCACTTCGAGTTGATGTTCAAAAAAACATATTTAATAGACCTTGATTATTTCATTAAGGGACGATTGTCTCAACTAGTACCCCTGAAAATTGGAACTAAATGTTTATCAATATGAAATCAGACACTACTATAAAAGTATTCAAGTATTTGTTGACCTTTTCTCTCATCGATGACTTGTCGCTTTTTCGAGTGATCACTTCGTTAGTCAGTGCGGTGGGTTGATTCCGCCTTTTCACACTTCCTCCAGGGTTCCCGGGAGATTGGAGCGGTGGAAGCTAAACGCCAAGGGAGGGGGGGGGGTCAAATACAAGGGCCATTAGCATTTAATAATTAAAACAAAAATAGATAGCCAAAGATCTATAAAGAGACGTACACCAGCCTTTGCATAGTCATATCGATCAGGATATTCAGTACGAAGATGTCTGAGATGAGAAGTCAGCTTTCTTTTGCCAATCTTATCCGCGAGTTGATAAGCCGTCATGCCGTTCGCATCTCTACAATAAGGGAAGTAAGCTACAAAGGCGTTCAAAAACTTAAGCAATACATAAATTAAAGTCTTCTGAGAGAAGTTGTCCAAAACTAACCTTAGACAAATAATTAAATTTCGAGAGTATTGAAGAGAGTTTATTGTGTAGAGCATAAAGACTTATGTTGGCAACGTGATTTCCTCATATATACAACGCTTTTCACATTAATTAGTAAGGTTGTCTATTCATAACACCACATATAGAGTAATAGAAACCCGACACATAATTTTTGAACTGATTAGTTGCATATGATAAACACTAGACCATTGAAGTACAAGTTAAAACGGTTTGCTTCAAAAGATCGAATGCGATAAATAGGAAGAACAAATGAAATGAGAATCCGCTCACTTGACTTCAAGTCTGCAGCCGGCATTCAAAAGGATGTCCAGAATATCAGGATCATCGCTAAGTTCAACAGCAGTATGAAGGAGACCTTTCCCAAACCACACTTGAACGGAGTTCAGAATAGAATGTAAGGTTTCTTGATCACGTGGAAACTCGATTCCACGGGCAGCTGGAAAGGAGGAGAGTGGAAAAATAGCCAGGTTTTATTTGACTATCTTACTGGAGTCGCAAGTTGTATTAACTGATAATTGAGGCTAGGCGTATTGATTAGTCAGCCGATGAACGAACTGATTCTAAGATATTTGTGAATCGAACTAAAGTCCCTTTGTTAGGGTGCTTGAAAAGTGATCCCTAAGTGGAAAAATAATTTTAAGGTGTATAAAGCTACCGAGACTGACCAAAGGAACATAGTGCACGACGAAAGCGCGGACATCCCAGCCAATTAGCAGTCACGTTGCAACATAGGGCAACGTTGGTTATATTTGGTGACCATGCGTGTTGAGACTCAACACAGTCATAGCAGCACCCACACGCGTTTGTCGCATATTTGCTAATACGCTCCCCCGCCCTCCCCCNTTTTGCTAATCCGCCCCCCCCCCCCCCCCCCCCCCCCACCCACTCACTCGTCTGATTCTACATGGTGGTTCATTCAATGCAACACATTTGTTCTACTTTTTAGAAAAGGTTTCTTGTTGCCGTTAGGTGATAATTTGTCTTAGCTGGTTCTAGTTCAGTAGTTCTTCCAATTTGGCAACTCGACACACTAATGGTCTTCGTTTCTATTCCCTAATAATCTGACGACCATATGAGCGCTTACCTCCTTTTTTCTGAGACGCGCTTAAACCACGACAACTGTAGAACACGACACTACATGCAGTACTGCACTTTCAACCTGAGCTGGTTTTAGCCAACTTGATTAGGCAGTAGCAATATGTTACCTACCAGAAAGAGTGGGATTTGGCACGGTTAACAATTGCTGCAAATCCTCTTCGTCTCTATTCGCGGTTGCCATCAAAATTTGTCGCATGTATTTATCATAGATTGAGTTTAGGGACACCTCTAAAAGAAACAACAATGTTAAATCGGATTTAGTATATGAGAAACGTTCAACAAAATATGCACAAGCTCAACAAACATCCACAAATCCCTCCTATATTACTCAGACATTTTCTTAGGGATTTTTCTAACCACTTACTACGAAGAGCAAGTATACTACTCGAACGAATTCAGCTTACTATCAGGAGAGCTCTGATTCAACTTAGAGGAGGAAGCTGTATTCATCCACTCATCAGCTCTTCGCGTGGAAGCATCATTCGAGTTATCGGAATCGAATTTTGAATCGGAAGTAGAGCCTGACTGATCGCCATCTTTCTCTCGTCTCTTCTGACGATTTTTTCGTTGTCGCCTCTTCTTTCGACTTGCTGAAGTCGATGGTGCTGTCATTGCACCCGCTGGTTGTTCAATGAAGGATGCTTGAGGAGGGTTCGAAGACTCAGAGGGCTCTTTGGGAATTTTCTGAGATGCTGAACTGGGGGTGTTCTTTAGGAGCTCTGGCAGTGTCCCATAGAAGAGACGTCCGGATTTCGACTCAAATACCATCGGCACACCCTCCTCCATTTGTCGTCGATCAGAGAGGGAAATCAAACTAAGATCGACGAAGGGCTCTAGAGGTGAACAAAAAGCATATAAATCTAATGATCTGCGCTATGTTAGATTAATGCAAGCCTGTACACTACATCAGGCTTCTTTGTTACTAAAATACAAAATGCACAAGTTGCAAATCGCAGCCTTTACTACTGAATAGCACGAAGACATCACCACCAAATCTATTAAAGTTGGCAAATTCGGCTTTACGCGTTTTTCTACTAACAGTCTTTAGGTGGGGTTTAACTGAGGGGAATAATACCGAGTTAAGAATCTATAAGGGGAATTATAAGAAAAAAACTGCACAGCCCATGTTTTCAAGAGGAAAATATCTTAAAATCGCACAAGTCACCAGCCCTTTGGTTGTTTTACACACTTGGAAAATGGTACATCTAAAAAAACTTTTAAATTTGATAGAATTAATAAATCAATCTCAGCTCTGTAGAAGTGGAGACTATACAAAGGCGATTTTTCCTATTGAATTTCTTTGAAACGAGTGTGAGGAAGCCATAGAACAAACCTCCAACAGAAAGCACCCTTCACGAGGAAGATTCAGCCGATGAAGCAATTTTAGCAAAAATTGCTTCTAGCCAAAAGTATAAGTGAAGTATGGCTCCTTGATAACATTTACTTTATTCTCAGCATCCTTGTGATACTCGCCGCTCTGTCACTGTTCAAGATGAGTAAAATCAGGTCCCAGTTACTTTACCACAGTAACAGCATATGATACATTGGTGTGGACTTGTAGTAGGATTAATAAGCGTCTCCAATGATAGAAACTAATTACAACAAAATTTCACCTCAGTAAATATCCGAACACAACTAAACAAATAAATCATAGAACTCACGCATGCACTTACGCATATCATAAAATGATTAATGAACACTAAATACATTAATGTGTGCTAACCGTAGACTCGGAACTTCGAGAATTCTGCTTGAAGTTCTTTGATATGCGCGTAGGAGATGCTTCTTGCGCCGCCAGAAAGACGTCTAAGACGAGGGTCACCCGCAACAAGACCCATTTTCACACCAACTGCCTCGACAGCCTGGGGATCAGGACCAGAAGCGAGAATTGGTTCCTTGTCGCCGCTCTCACCCCCAGAAGAGTGACCTTCATTTTCAATGATATTTGGCGACTCTGATGGTGCGCAGCAGGAAGGTGGTGTAGTGAATATGGAGTGGTTTCGACGGGCTGTTATGGTAAGAATGAGTTGACAAGCCTGCATGTAAGATCGCCACTTTACGTGGAGTAGATTAGCAACATCCTGAAATTGAATTGGGCACATAGTCATCCTGTATTAGCGTATGTCGGTTAAGAGAGAAATTACATTTCTATATACAAAGACTGTGAGAATTATAGTAAAGGGAGTTAAGTAAGGGCTCGAACTCCGAGCCAACGTGAGAGGGAATGAGTGTGATTGCATCGTGGCAGAATGTCCGATCAAACGATATGTAACATATCCAAGCCTTAGGTATCAAGTTCTTATTGTTTAGGTGCAAACGCCTTCCTCTCTGTTTCTACAAATACTCAGATTCACAAACCAACCAATAGTTTTTTTGCGAAAAGAGAAATTGGCACACAATCTGGGATAATCTGACCACAAAGTCCAATGGCTTAATTGATTTCATTTAAAGTAGAGAAATAAAGTTATTAAATGCGATGATGAAGTAATTATAAATCGGAGACTAGGTGCACCTATTTAAAGGTAGTGCAGAAAGCAAAGCAAATTCAGACATGCAGACACGCACAAGGCTGTTATCTTGATGAGTGAAATACATTAGCAGGAGACTTTAGGAAGCGAAAGAACCAATGGTACTAGTAGATACAGGGAATAGGCACCGCGCGTATAAGTAAATAGGCCAACCTGAAAATGTCTGGTGAGTGATTTGAGAAACGTCTAGACGATAAACAAACAAGGTACCCAAATATCAGACTCAGGGCATTCCAGAAAATGGAGATCAGATACTTCATCAACTCATCACAGTTGGCGCGGGAAATAAGGACAATAAAGACTCGGCTGACAACGATGAAGGTTCGCTCGCGAGTTACGACAAGAAAAAGAGTGACAGTGGAGAACAAATGAATGGTACACTAACTACTCTGTTATTATGTGAAGGCAGAGAATACGTCACATGCCAATTTGATAAGACATGTTCAGTTCCCCAAATAAGGCTGATTTCCTCCATTGTGAAATGAAATGTGGAAATATGCGGCCACGAAGATAGAAGTCCGTGAAAACCTTCAGTTGAGACACAAAAAAGCAGACCAGAGTAAAATTTGCCACATATGTCGTATCAAATTGAAGTGTTATGGACACACATACATAGACTACAGTTCAAGAGAGGAAGTCAAATTTCACATTTATCCTCTAATTTAAGCCATGATTTGAACAAATTGATTTATTTAAGCTAATCCTACAAAATGATGACATTTTGAGTAATTGAGAAAACAAAGGACCATCCAAAGACAATAGTAATTACGCAAGGTCATAAGTTGACGTTAATCGGATGCTCAAGACTTCCTCAGGGCGTCAAAACAGTTACATGGCAAGTACGCATACGAGGCGATAAACGTGACCGGTAGAAGGCCCCCGCACAAGAGTTTGCACATTTGCAATGCGCGCACACTTCAGTCATCCCCCCACGTACCAACGTCCCATCGCTTTACTATACACACACGAACAAACTCAATCAACTGGAAAGATTAAAAAGTATCGGGGCAAGTAGTAAGTCACGAGCACTAATAGACTGGCGCAGAAATCGAGTTTGTAGCAATATTATAGGAAGCTTGGAAGCTATTTCAAAGTGAAGGATATCAAAGGATAAAGTTGGTTCCTCACTTTTCAATATTGAGAACAGATAGTGTTTCAAAATAGAAAATATAGAGGGAACCAAATGTTATACAATTTGAAGGAACGTTGTGACTTATTCAGGAATTGCGTATTATGAACAAAACAAGTAGACCACCACTGTAAATTATTAATATATACGAAATTTAAATACACTCAGATCCAAACACCATAATACGGAAAATTGTATTTCAAAATTATGCCAAAATTCGTTCAAATAGGAAGCTGTTACTTATACCGATTACTGGAAAGGAATACGAACTAGATAACTGATAGAAGGCAATATCGAATACCTTCGAAACTCTGAAGAGAATTTGGTAATCAGCCCAGAGGAGGGGGGGGGGTTATCACAGTACTACTCTTCAAATGCTGCCTCTACCTTCGGAGTTTGTTTGAGTAGCATTAGCCACACACACATACACCTAACAATACTGTACCGGTCGACTAACGTAATGGTGTGAAGTTATTGGGACAAAAATCAAAGTAAATACTGTGCCAAGGAGCTGTTTTTATCGCCAAGCACAAGCTTAAACAAACAAACAAAGCAACAAACAACAACAATAAAGTGTAACGGTCATGGGTAGTTGCCCAAAGGTGCACCTAGTGATCAGGTTTAAGCATGAGGCAAAGAGAATGAAAACACACGCTGTTTTTGTGTGAGCATTGTATAATCGCAAATTCATGTGTAGTTTATGCAATAATAATAATGATAATAACCAAATAAAAAATGCTTAGGGATTAGGCAACTTCAAAGCAGAAGGAATTTGAAACAGGCGGCGTCACACAAGCCTATAAAGCTTGCGTTGCCAGAAGAATTCAAATGTACCTGACCTGAAAAGCCCTACAAAAGAAGGGCCTATGATGCCAAAAAGTAAAGATATCAATCGAATTAAATACATGAAAAAATAAAGTGGTTCTTCCTAAGCTGCTTAACATTCCCTGACCGAATTTCAACGACTACCTAGAATCGAAAAGGTTCACAGAAGGCGACTTTCTAAACCAGAGACACAAAAATATTTCCGATTTGCGAAAGAAAGTAGGCAATCCTCAGCATTAACGTTGATGCAAATTGAAAAGTACTTCGATCACTACAATAAGCGATTTAATCAAGTGGAATTTGAACGAAGGCATAAAAATCTTACAAGTAAATAAATTGCAGTAAGAGAACGATGGCTGAAAAGTAGACAATCTTTGAAAAGAACTAGAATTTGCGAAAGACCACAACAGGACTTCACCACGAGGCCTTAAGCTCCGTGCCACCTCTAAATTTGGATTGAAAAGGAGAATTCACAACAGCTTCTGCTCAAAGGTAACTCACCGATCTAATGGCAATTTCGCCATGACGGCGAAGAGCAGATCCGGCGGATTTGTGACCGCTCATTCCACCGAGAGCACCGTCACGAACAGTCTGACTTCCGCCTTGTTTGGCACGAACTGTGTACCGATGGAAGGTCTTGTGCACAACGACTCGATCTCTGAAGATATTGAGATGGAAATCATTAAGGACGCCTAATTGCTTATTGTGATATCAAAAATAATAAGCTGTTAATCGAAAGTTTGAGGCAATAAGGCGTATACTGAACACGGGGCAGGTAAAAAGGACAATAAATATGTACTGGCTTAATTCACTACTCAATCGATTTAATAAATTTCAAGCCAATCACAAACGATTGTTTGAAGACAAAGGGAATGTTTACCACCGACTCTGAAAGTAAGGCATACTGATTCAATAGAAGCGAACCTATTTTACGTTGAGGCCCTAAATGCCTCCGCAGTTATTAAAAAAGGGACCAATAAAGACTGTCATTTAACAAAGCTTAATAAATCTGTTATCATGACGATCGTAACTAAGGCAAATAGGTCTAAAATAATCGTGTGAATAGTTTCAATGATCAACTAGAAATTTGCTTCTCGATGTTTATTTTGGAAGAAAGAGAGAAATTTTCATTCCAATAGACTGCGCTGGGAATTCTGTTCTCGGGATATGCACCAATAGAATTCGAACTTATGACCTTTGTACCAGTAGCACACAAAAAAGATTAAATGCATGGAGAACGAATGTCAGTAAGAGTAAAATGAAATGCAAATTTTCAACTTTGGAATAAAAATTTTAAGTTCGATTACGAAAAATACAAATAAGGAGATAACTTGGACACTAAAATATAGAGTTACATTTAGACAAGCATTCCCAATTTTAATACCCAATTAAAGAGGATTAAGTTCAACTCAATTAAAAAGGCATGAAAAATATATGGGCAACATGGACATCCTGGAACGTAAAAAATCACAAATAAATTACGCACTCATCGAATATTGCACCAGCAAATTTGCCACCTGAGTACAGAAGGAAAGCCCAAAATCGACTATTGCGAAGAAGATCGATTCTTTTCAAAACATCATCAAAATACTTCACAGGGGCCTACAAAACATTTGAATAATTAGCTTAATAATACCTCCCGTGAACGAATAAGACATCTGTGTATTCCGATTATTTCCTGCCTTCGGTTTCGAAACATTGCTAATGATCCGACAACACTCTTTTTCACACTACCAGGCATTTTTAATTCACAGGAATTTTTATCTTGTTTCTCCTCGTTTTCACTCTCTGAAGATTCTGATGAAGAATCGCTATCGGTTTCATTCCATGTTTCATACAGCCAACCGCCACTTTCGGGACGGCGCACATTCTTGCTAACTAAAGCAGCGTGTTCATCGGATTTAAAGTGAGCTTTCTAAACAGGAAAACAATAAATAAAAGGGAAAAATCTATTACTTGTTCTTCGTTATTATCAAAGGTAAGTTTGCAACAAATACACGTAAAAGTTTTCATCGAGGTAGCATACGCAACTTTAGGATTTTCAGGATTTGGAATTACAGGAGCAGGCTCGGTTGGAAGGGTGCTACAGGCAGACATAATGCCGGTTAGATATTCGACGGAGCATTTCCGATTGAAATAAGAAATTTTGTCACAAGTGCAACCATTATCACGAGGTAAAAGACCATTCATTTTAGCCTAAAGCAATCAAAACGTAATTGGTTCACAGCAGAAAATCAAAATGTTGTAAAGTTTTCAACATACTAAAACTATAAATTAAAGTAAAAGGTCAAGGTCTATGCACTTCGACGTATGCCATAATTTTTAGATTTAGTTTTTTTTAAAAATGAATAATTTTTCGTTACAATCTGGGCCTCAAATTATCACACCTATTTAGAATTAATTTAAAAGTGCTGTTCTACATCCATCATGCGCAGCATACTGCGTGGAATTAAGACATGATACGCTTAAAGTAAATTATTGTCGTGATGCACACTATATTAACTAAGGTAACTGCGTAATTCTTTAGGGTGTTTGCTATGGTTACTTATTTGGCTACCATTTTTAATTCCAGTTTAGTTATTGTCATTTGGAAAAATAATATTTTAGAATAGACAGTCAGTTATGTCTCAACATTTTCGTGGTGCATAAATTAGAAACAGATTAACTTGTCTATCAGACTTTTCATCACATTTCACAATGTATAACATAACTACAGAAAGCAACAATTAATTAATGTCAGCCACTTCCTCTTACTCAGACAATAAACAGATCTGTCCCAAATCACAAATGCTTGATATCTCACGATTCAGCTTTTGTATTACTAAATTGAATTTGTGTATATATTAGCCATATACATTCACATTCAATTCGAGGTAGGCATTCTAAAGTTCAATGCGGTCCAAATTTTATTAATTAGGACATTTTATAGCTGAGTTTATAATGTTAATTTATTTATAACAAATGGAAAGCGTTTTGAGTTATCATTAGCCCTTTAGCTGACTTCAGGCTTCATAGAGGGGAGGAGAAACATCAAAGTGAGAAGAATTCGGGGGGGGGGGGACAGAAGAGTGATTCACAGATGTTAAAAAAACAGACACAAAGGCTCAGAAAGGGTAAGATGAGTACTGTGGTAGGGGTCGAATATGACATACAGTGGGGTCATGGTAGTTTGAAGTCGGAAGTCAACTGCCGAATAATAGACTTTTATGCCGTATGAGTATATGTTGCCCAGGTTGTACCACGTGGAGGTAAGTCTGTCGCACACCCCGGATTTATAATGTATTAAGTACTTAAGTAAGTTAGTTTATTCAATAATCTAAGTGTTTTTTATTTATTAATGTCAGGTAATAGCGTTGATGCTATTATAATTCAGTTAAGGCAGCTGTTTCTCAATTTTCCAACAGATAGCAAATTACCTAGATAGTAATTCCGTTAAGATTCCATCCATTCATTTCCCCTTATCCACATCTTTCATTTATATTATTAATGTTTACTTAAGAATTCTTGAGGTTTGATGTATTAATAATGTAATGGTTGTTTAGTGAATGCAAATTGCCATGCTGCTTTCCGACAAATATGTCCTAAAAATGGTCTTTGTTGTACTCCAAAGCGGACAGAAATGAGTAGTTAGTTGAAGTTTAGTTGGGATTTTTAATCTCTTGGTGATACTTATTTTAGTGTCTCAGATTGGCATTGGATAGATTTTGGGCACTCACTAAGAGCGCTTTTATTGTCATGCTAATTTTAAAGTTCATTTATTCAAATTAAACTATTAGCATCATAAATAGCCGTTTTTCTCTGTGGTTTTTTACTGTTGATAGTAATTATTTCAAATTAACCGAAGGAATATGAAAATATTCTCACTTACATCCCCAAACCAATTATTTCGAATGATGGTGTTACTAACTCATTTTATAAAACTTTATAACTACAAAATAACTAGACTATCAAGATCCTTGTTTGATTTTGATTAACCATTAAAAGTCAATGTGGAAAAAGATCAAAAAATTAATTAGTGAAAATTGAATACTTGGAACATCAAACGATCTCAACTTCTCTTTAAAATATCAGTTGCGAATCTATAGTCACAACGGATACGATAAGGCTATTTAATTACTAATTAAAGCCTTAATGACATTGCGATACATAAACGCACTGGTCTTGTTGCTGCGTCTTAGAAAATTAGGTTTAAATAATTAAGTCATACACTTACAAAAAAACAGATAAGTTAAATGCTCATATCCAAAAGCTCCCTGATATCAAAACAAACTAAATTTTATAAAATCCAAATTTGGACTAATCATTATTTATTTATTTTACAAATACATTAAAATGCATAATTTAAAATCTTTCCGTATTGGGTAAATAAATAAAATGCAGAAGGTGTATTCATTCAGAACTTTTAGTCCATTTGACAGGATGCAGAACTCCCGTAGTAATACCACCTTGGAAATGTGCGGTTGCAACCTACAACGTATAAAATATTGAATTAAGAAATGAAATATTACATTCTATCTCAAATTTGCTAGTGTATATGGAACATTAAAAAGTGGCAGATTAATAACGAAAATAAGTTTCGAATATTTTGTTGAATCAATTTAAGGAGCATGAATACATCAATGAAGATAGAAAATTTTGGCTTACTTTTCGGCTCGGATAAAGAGGAATGATTGTAGAAATCGGTTTTACGTTTGGTAGACTTGTGCTTTGCACTGTTGGTTTTCTTTTCGTCACGCTCATAACTAAAGAGACAATGAGATGAGGGGATAAGATTAGTTGAAGCCAAATTCATACCATGTGAGACCGTTTGCTGGCATTATTTTTTAAGTAGAATATAAATCAACTCATGCACTTCAATCGCCTTTCACGTGCTTTTATACTCCTATTGAAAGTAGCAGCTAGCCAATAATATCCCGGGATATGATTTAATTATTTTCGTGAGTAATTGGATTCAACCATTTTCAGGACACTCTCTCAGTACGTAAATGGTGACAAAAAGAATTGTAATGGAATGTTCTCAAAGTCCTCACCTCGGTTTAATTGTAATCTGCCTGTTAAAAATGAAAAGTAAGCATAAAGTATGAAAGTAAAAAAACTGTTAAGCTGTTCCATGGTGATAAGAAGCAAAAAAAAGCTACGTTTCGAACGGTTGACTGGAATGTAAAATAAAGGAAGGGAATGGAGAAAGTAGGTTTTAATGAGTTAATTTTTAGTGAGAAATTGTGGACATAAACCGAATGCTTTTAGCGCCTACATATAATTTATAAGTTTTAAAAATAAACCTCTTAATGGTCTAAATAGTTGTGAATTTCCGAACAGCAGATTACGATAACCGACACGACTGCTTGATGAATTAGCATTTGAACATCATTATAACTGACCATCAAAATAGCTTATAGTGACAGATGGAATGAGTTCTTTTAATTTGAAAGTTTCATTGAAGGAGGCATCAAAAAGCTACAGAGATCAATGTCTAAGTACCAAAGAGGCCTATCCCAAGCGATTGAGTTGTACAAAACCCACTGACTAAGCTGATATTGTTTGATATCTCAATAGATAACTATTGCCGTAAATATGAACAATAACAGTTTATTTTGTTATTATCACAATGACTAAATAACTTTATACAACTAAAGCTGGGAAACTGATTCAGCGAAGAAGTACATATCTTCAAGCAGATTTTAAGTAACAAATGAATAGGTGAAGAGCTTATCGGCCTTGAAGGCGAGTCGCACACCCAATTGCTGATTAAAAGTTAATTAATGGTACAAAATATCATAGTTGATAAATGAAAGCTTGAGACTCTGTAGTTAACCTTGCAAGCTTAATCAGGCCAACTTTTCCTTCTATTGAATGTGATACTGACCCTAGCATAAGACTTATTTCCTCACAATTATAAGCTGATTATCTCTTATGGCATTATAACTTAAAGATAAGTAATTAGAAGAAAAAGCTGAACTTCTTGGAATCCATTTTTGTTAACACACTCTAGGGTTGGAGTAAATGGCAATTTTCTATTTGCGTCAATGGGAGATTTTACACTCACGTGTTCTGGGGGCGTTTAAGTAATTGAATATTAAATATTCGGGAATGAGCACCTGCAGGCTAGAAGCAGTTGGAATTAAAGGGAATTCGAAAGAACATTTTTTATCAATTGAGATATCAAGAGTGACAATATCGTCCAATTAGGCCGATTTATTGACTTTATTCTGCCTTCTGATAATTTGTTAAATAAGGGCTTAAATCCCTCATTTGTGAAAGATAAGTACAGAGGATATTGTACTAATATTCATAGTGTTTTGAACATTTCAAACCAAATTGGTTGATCTGAATTCTTTAGTATCAAAATCTATACATTCCAATTCCAACTTTAATAGCTTCTCCATCAAACAACTGCATACCTTCTTTTCAACCTCACATCTTTGCAATAAAAGTCTTCTGCTCTACAATAAAATGAATAATTGCCAATCTCTTCAACCTATCTGCGAATTTTTGTAGATTTGATTAAATAGAAGTGCCATCTGCAGTGATTGAAGTAAATCGACAGGACATATTTCCTACTTCCTTCTTTTCAGATTTATTCTTTTGGTTAACGCTTGTAACTTCTTTCAATGTAGTATGCAAAGATGAACTCTAACTCATATATTTGTCTGACGAAATTTAGCTGATCAGGACTTTTAAAAATGCGTTTCAATGAGAATCAAATCTGAAGAAACTGATTTATGAAAACCAATATTTTGACTATGTTACAAAGGAAGTACGATGATTCACTTGTCTTTTCAATTCATTTTCCGCTCCTAGATCGACTTATTGTTTTTTAAGTAAGTTAAATAAGGAAGTTACTTTTTATGTAAGATAAAACAAATGAAAAACTGCGCTTTTTAGTAATGGAAAAGCAGTTGAACTTGATCCCGCTAAGAGCCGAAGATGGCAAGAAAAGCGAGGAAATTGAATTAAGAGGCGCTATTTTGCACCGTATTTAACATTCATTGAGCCCGACATTTGAAAAATCAGACTTCAGTATTTGATTCACCAATGCCTGAGTATTAGGTCACGAAAGTAGTGTCAAAATCGATCTATCAAGTGCTCGATTATGTCCAAGTTACATAATCACACACGCGTCAATGAAACCCTTAATTAACCTTCTATCATGGGGTGTGTGATAGACTTACCTCCACGTGGTGCACCCTGGGCAACGTATACTCATATGGCAAAAAAGTCTATCAATGGGCAGTTGACTTCCGACTTTAAAATACCATCACCTCACTGTATGTCATATTCGGCTATTTCCACAGCACTCATCTCACCTTTTTCACTCTACCTTCGTGTCTGCCTTTTTTACATCTTTGAAATACTCTTCTGATACCCCCCTCCCCCACTCGACTTTTTTACTTTGATGTTCCTCTCCCTCTGTGAAGCCTGAAGTCAACTAAAGGGCTAATGATGACTATTAAAATGCCTGCCATTTGATATGGATGACCTTCTATCACAAGTTCTGTCACGACAAAAGTACTTCTGTTAAATCACAGGTCACTTCTCGGTCCTGGCTCCCAACTAGTGTTTTGTTAGCAGACTAACAACAAAATCAGGTCAAATTAAAACCTGCTTAACTCAATCTACACTCCCATTTCAATTCATACTGTACTAATGACCCTCTATTGCTATGTTCAAAGCCAACGCTACACCTATCATTGGCAATTCGACCCCCCTCCCCCTTTTCAAATATGTTAGTGATCTCACTCCAATCTGGGTCTTCTCATTTCAGGAAGACGACTTTTTCTAATAATCTTTTAGGAAGGTCATTGTCTTCATAAAATAGCATCTTTTAAATTAGCTCAAGGTCGTCCGTTAACTGCTTTTCAGACTTTATTATGAGAAATGGCTATATAAGGAAATTGTTCCATATCACGAAAAATTTATTATGTGAAATTAAATTAACTGCGTCATTTGTTGACACGTGATATCAAATAAAACTTATTACATTAACGTCATTGCTCCTGGTTACAATGAAGGCCCTACGAAGGGGAGTTGAAAGGAGAATCACGTGGTTAGTCGATAAAGGAACTTAGTTAATATTTAACGAATCACTCCATTGATTTTACCAACAAGTATTTATGTTGTCTTTATTTCATATGAGGGTGAATGTTATAAATCGACGCCATCTTATAGCCCATCATTAATCAACATGGCTACCAAACCCCCTTTAAATTTTGACTTTCACCGTCTTAGCGGCATGGGTTTCTCTGAGAGAGAGAGAGAGAGAGAGAGAGAGAGAGAGAGAAAGACGACTTTCTCCTTCCTTCTAACTGCTCTAAGCGACTGGAGGACTGTCAATCGTTAAAAGCTGAGTGTAAATTTAGGCCTTGCCACCACCCACCACCCCCCCAGCCCCCACTCCCACCCCCCTCATACTTCAGCTCTTATCCCAAACTTCCACATTCCAACCAATTTAGTCAGGTTCTCTACCTAACAGGTCTACACCTACAGTAGTCCTATCCTGCTATTCGTACTAGACGGAGGATAATTTAGCCTTCGTTATTTGCTACCACGTGCAATCAAATGACGCAGGTTAATTAATTTAAAAAAAAAAGAAATTTATTACCACAGTGCATAAAATATAACCTTGTGTGATTAAGAACTAATTCGAATTATAATTAGTGTCCTTGAATTTTTATGTTTCATGTTGTTTCTTGTTGTTCCATCCACTTGTTTATTTTAAAATAAACTATAAATGATCTTTACTTCTCACGTGTTAGGAAAAATTTTCAATTAAATACTGGTGACCTTGAGGATTTTCATTTATTTCAGAAGTAGAGGAATTGAAATTTGGAGTTAGTATAATGGTCAAAAATAAGATTAAAAAACTTTGCCATACTTGTAAAAATTTGGTCACGTGAATGTTGAAACAAATGGCGCTAATCTATTTCATAAATTTTTCTTCACTAGTGCACCATAGTGGCTCAATTAGTCTGCCTTTTTAATTATCAATTTCCATCTAAGTCAATTTTCATAAAAGCACGCGGGGGATTGCTGCACTAATAATCCTTGTCTTGTGCTCTGTAATTTCTATTGCATGATCTCTTCATTCAGAACGGTTCTCAGGATTATCCATGCTTCCGCAAAGTTATGGAGAAAACAGATACTTGGGTTGAGGGTGTGTTTACATAAATACTGTTTGGGTACGATTGCACTGTAATGACTATTGGTCATTGATTAGCGGAGTGGTCACTGGAATCGAGACCTAATTTGCTTCCAACAGTGCACCACGCTCAAAATATTCTAAAATGTTTGAGCACGCAAGCGTTTCTCCCCTTCAGACATGCTGGCATTGGGCTCCCCACAATCCCTTTGAAATCTGCACCTCATGCAACTTTACTTAAGTATACTATAATGCCTATTTTGGTAAAAGACTTATTGAGCCGCACCAAGATTGAAAAGGGTTGCTTTACGCATTCTTTGGTTAACGTTAACCATATGACAGGTCCATTCGAAGATGGATTTTTAATACTTTCCCTTTATTCAGGCGCATTATTTATTATTTATTTATATAAAATGGCAGGCGTCTTGATGGTTATCATTAGCCCTTAAGTTGACTTCAGGCTTCACAGAGGGGAAGGAACACCAAATTGAAAAAAGTCGAGAGGGGGGGGGAACAGAAGAGTGTCTCAAAGACGTAAAAGGGACAGACAAAAAGGTAGAACAAAGGTGAGATGAGTACTGTGAAATAGTCGAATATGGCATAGAGTGAGGTGATGATAGTTTAAAGTGAGAAGTCAACTGTTAGTTAATAGACTTTTTGCCGTATGAATATACGTTACCCAAGTTGCACCACGTGGAGGTAAGTCTATCGCACACCCCTTGAGCGCATTATTTGTTATGCTTTAAGGCCCAAGTGAATATGCAACTATTAAATGTATAATTATGGGAACTCAAGTAAGCTAGGCCAAGTCTCAAAAGGGAACATGAATTAGTATCAACTTCATTTAGACTTCATTTGCCCAATTGGAGCAAGATTTAAGAAAACCAGGAACATTAAGCACATTTTTTAATGTGCTCTGTAAATAATACTGAGGTTATTAAGTACTAGGTAAAAATTCGATTTACGTGCTTGAATTCTTGATCCCCTCCAAGAAAAAAGCTGATACCAGTTCACATATGTTATAATGAAAGCTATGGTAAAAATACGTTCGTTTCGGTGAGCCGAATTAAGGAGTTCGAAGAAAAGTCGATCGAGATACATTCGATAATATTTATTTCAAATAGCAGGAGCTTTGATAGCTATCATTAGCCATTTAGCTGACTTCGGGCTTCAGAAATAGCAGTACATTTATTTATATCAAATGGCAGGCTTTATGGAAACAAAATTTATTTATTTATTTCAAATGGCAGGCGTTTTGAAAGTTATCATTAGCCCTTTAGTTGACTTCGGCTTCAACAGAAGGGAGGAGCATTTTAGCCCTTTAGCTGACTTCGGGCTTCACAGAGAGGAGGAACATCAATAGCTGACTTCGGGCTTCACAGAGAGGAGGAGGAACATCAAAGGGACGAAAAGTCGAGAGTGTAGGGGACAGAATAATGATTCACATATGTAACAGAGACAGACAGACAAAAAGGCAGAGAAAAGGTAAGATGGGTACTGTGAAGGGGTCGAATATGGCATACAGTGGGGTGATGGGGGTTTGAAGTCAGAAATCAACTGCTGGTTAATAGACTTTTTGCCATATGAATATACGTTTTACCCAGGGTGCACCACGAGGAGGTTAGTCTATCGCACACCCCTCATTCGATAATATAGTTTTCTTCAACATCATTGCGTTAAACTATTTTGTGCACATTCGGTTTCAAAGAGGGAAAAAAGTAAATATCACCCAACACTCAGCAAATTTTCTAAGATTTTATTTCAATAAAACCCATTTTTGTCGGTTTGAAGGTTATTGAGTTCATGGGAAATTAAAAGGAGTTGTAAAATAATCTGCGCCTCATGAAAGTCAGAATGAAGTGAGGCGGAAATTTGTTTAAATTATGATTAGAAGAATTCATTTTGTCTCATTCATTAGGAGTGCCCTACATTTTAAGTCCGAATTTTAGATCAACAAAAGTAAGGATACTAATATTTAAATTTAAGTTTAATATATATTGAAAATAAATTTGACTAAATAATTAAAATTATATTGAATTGGAGGAAAGTAACACCACCTCGTTGTGTTTGGCCTAGTTTCCTTTCTGATCCGTATTGAATCCAACGCAAATAATTGAATTACTTTAAATAAGTAAGTATGATTTTTCAAAAAAAACATTTCTGAACTCTAAGTCATCTAAAAGTTAAAAGTTGTTCCAATTTCTTGCGAAAAATCAAAAGAATTATTAAATTTGAAAATTCTTTAAAATGAAAATCATGGTTCCTCTTCAAATTGACATTAACATTTTGCTCATGAACTTCAGTTTAAATTCTGTAGCCAATCAAAAAAACAGCCATTTAGTAATTGTAATAATTTCACATGATCTAAACTTGATTGTCTGTACGTTTATAGAGCTTAAATTCACTACTCCAGTCGCAAAAACTGACAAAGCGAGAAAACCATTGGTTTCTTTTGAGAGACAACAGGAGAGAAAGCTAAGCAACGACCACAACTGGGAACACAATTCTGCTTTGTTATAGTTTAGCTACATTTAGTGTTTGAAGGACCGAACATGCGCCTTTTGAGTCATTGAATGCCGTTGCTTAAACAAACGATGGAAAGGTTGTTGCTTCGGTAAACTTTGCATTTCACTGTTGCAACCAGAATTCGTGGCTTTCATGATTTGATAAATGGAATTCAGGCTCAGCTATATTAGAAACGATGTATTTTCATGTTTAGAAAACCATAAAAGTAACTCGAAGTGGTTCAAGTTCAACGAGTGCTGATGAGCTCCATTGCATAATATGAACGTAGGCAATTGTTGGCGAAATTTTAATAACCGTTTCCAGACTATCATCTATTGTAATCGAACGAGATCAAAAGTAACCCACAATCGCCAATGTAGCTGAGCAAAAGAAACTGATATTTTCTATGTTTTTTGCTTTCCAATATTGAATTCAAGCTAACTGTTACACTGTTTTCGTTGTTTCCCAGCTTTGAAGTGATAAAAAAACGATTAAATTTTTTGCAACACCTAATACAATTAGAAACCATTCTGTTTGTGAACTGTGACTTTGATGAATAGTTGAAGTTTTTGAATTCAAACTCTGTGCTCACATAAGTTTAGTTTGAAAAAAATCAAACTTCATTTAATCGTTAGACCCTATACCACTGTAAATTGCATTTGAGGTCTCCTTGAAATGTACTTAATGAGCTAATATCAATATCTCCTTTGCAGTAATTCAGAAGTAAAGTGTTTACAATCTTACCAATTTAAGTTCGTATTTGTGATAATTAAGTAGCATATGATACTTAAATTCAATTTTACGGGAAAAAAACAAACTTTTCGGTTGTAAAATGTCGGCCTTTCAGATACAGTATTTCTCGAAATGGTCTTTATTACGAAGAGGAGAAAGGTAAATCAAATGCATTCAGATGTGGGACACGTTATCGCTTTGTACGTCATTGTATGCCTGCATGTCTGCTCGCCAGGATTTGGAGGTGCGGCCGTACAACTCTGGGTGCAGCGACCGTACAAACAGTGACCAATCATCAACCTCTGTTTAACCTAATCCCCCATCCTGATCATGAGTAGCTCCCTGCGTGTACACACTTTATCCGCAATACTCGTACTGAATAAGCGTGCTCCGTGCTACACGTCTGTTTCCTTTATAGCGGGGCTATAGTTTAGCTGGTTCTGGGAGTCTAGCTAGATGTAGGAGAATCTGCCATAGAGATTTCTGAGTCAGTCAGGCTTTACTAAGGCAGCAATCCACTACACAGATTTCCTCTGATGTTCAAATTTAAAACCATAATTATAAAATTATTTTCACCAAGATATTATTGCTAGGAAAGCCCAATTAAAACACCAAACAGAGACAAACTTCGATTGAGTAAAACAGTCTGTTGTGTCAAACGTGTAAATTTAAGTCCACTTTGTATCTGTTGGAAAGGAATCTTGTCAGCTAAATATTTCAGTTTGGCCAAATAATATTTCATTCATCCATTGGCAGATAATATTATGAAATAGCCTCGCTATTTGTACAATCGTGCAATATTACCTTCTTATTCACGTTTTAGCCTCGTATACGTCCTCTGAGACTGTTATAATTAGAAAATTGTACAGACCATGAAACGACACAATTTTCGTAAAATGTAAAGATTTTAACATCTTAAGAAGCGTTTTTCATCAGACATCTTTCCATTTATTTTATTTTAAAATAGTATAATTGACGATTAGATCTAAACGAAAATTATTTATATTTGTTAGCAATTCTTAGTTAAGTAGTTTATAAGATAGATTTAAAACGTTCTCCTGTGTTGCACATACAGGTACAGAAAAGAAATACTACGATTAGCCTTAAATTTTACTAATGAGGAAAGATTTTCACGATCAAAGGATCGAAATGTCTAAAGGTTTAGCTTTCAGAATTAGTAATACTTAATCTAAATATGGACGATTTTATGCCAAAAATAAATTTCATGCTTTTCCAGTACATAGAAGCAATCATAATCCAATTAATTCATTTAAATATTTACTTAATTTAAATAATCATGACATTTATTGCTTGAGTCAAGAAATTTCTTCAGACCATCCAATTTGCGCCTGTTGATGCCTACAGATTAGACGAATCAAGGCGAAAGAAAAATCCAACTAAGATATTATTTTCTCATTTTATGAAATCAATAAAGTGCATAAACCAGATGGAGCGTCATTGATTTCATGACTTTACCTTGGAACTTTATGCCCTTTCCACACGGTTCAAATCGTGTGTAATATTTTGAGCATTTGGGCTAGTTGATGTAACTAAATTGTGGGCCATGTCGCCTTAATTCGCAGGTGGGGTGTGCGATAGACTTACCTCTACGTGGTGCACCCTGGGCAACGTATACTCATACGGCAAAAAAGTCTATTTATTGGCAGTTGACTTCTGACTTCAATCTACCAAGACCCCACTGCATTTCATATTCGAATAATTTCACAGTACTCACCTCACCTTTTTCTACCTTTGTGTCTGTCTGTCTCTTTTACGTCTGTGAATCATTATTCTGTCCCCCTCTCGACGTTTTGCCACTTTGATGTTCGTCTTCCTTTCTGTGAAGCCTGAAGTCAACTAAAGGGCTAATGATGCCTATCATAACGCCTGCCATTT
>UZAE01013044.1:0-26483 GCA_900617975.1 Rodentolepis nana | reverse complement strand
GGGGGGGGGTAAATGGTTGGCAAATTTAACCAAGCCATCAAACGTACCCTTTTTGGCTCCTTAGAGCTGGCTAATACTTGCGTGTTTATATCAAGCGTTTTCACCTTAACCAAGGGCAAAAAAATAAGTCATTTGGCAAAGTAGAGAGAGAGAGAGGGAGAGAGAGAGAGAGAGAGAGAGCGAAGCCTTATCTCTGCTTCCTGGCATGGCTGTGGTCAAAATAATTCCAGCATGCCGTTACGGCAACAGCCTCCACTATCGCAACTTTGTGCATGTCTTTCAACCACCTGCATAAAGCATTGCACTGCAAACTAGTCAATACCTCCATTTTAAGTATTGATTTAAAGATAAAGAACATAGCCTACGTTAATAAGATAACTCAAGTACTGATAATATGTGGATTGGGATGGTAGTGGTGGTAGAAAGATGTACATGACATAGGCTTGCAAAACTGCGTGGTGTAGGAAACCACCCAATCAGAATGGTGATCCGTTAAAGGTCACACACATACACACACACACACACAGGGGGAAAGGGGTCTGTCCGAACACACAATATTTTAAATGTGATCCATTTCAAGGGATGGGGTGACCAATTGATGTGTTCTTACTTCCTTTAAATTAATATTTTTCTTACGAGTGGGGGTATTTTGATTTACAAGTCAAACAAATGTAATATTTTTTCTTGAATAAAAGAAAATATTATTCAAACTATTAAATCGTAGGTGCGATAAAGCCAGCTCTTGTATGGAAACCTTAGAGAACATCGTTCATGATCAACCACAGAATTAGATGTGTTAGGATTTCGCTGAAATATCGAATAGATCAGCTGAATCCAATCAGTGCCACCGTAATTCAATCAATTAGATTACCTCATCTGCCTGCGCTTTCAAATCCACAATATCTTTTCTGGAGTACTTTTGGACATCTTCATCCGAGTCCATGAGAAGACCAGCCAACTTTCTTTTGCCCATCTGTCCGACAGGAACCTTTGGTTTTCCAGAAGGATTCTTTTGAACAAACTTGGCCTCAGTCTTCATTTTCTTTGGGGGCACAATTTTCTTCCCCGCAGATGGGTTTGGCTGATTTGCCTTCTTAGGAACTGGTGGATGGGTTAGGATCGGGGCTCGATTACTTTTCACAAACTGCGTCGGCGTTGGCTGTATATCACTAGGATCCATCAGAGCTCGAATACGATGCAAACGATGATCTACAGCCTCCTTGAGTCGTGTCAATGCATCTTCCTCTTCTGTCAGCTGACGAACCTTGATCACCTTCTTAATGGCTCCTCCAAATGTGCGAACAACGTGATAGTGGACTGATTTGTTTCGATTGCAATCTGGAATACCGTCACCATTTGCGTCTGGGTCAAGATAATCAGGAATGCCTAGAAACAATAGAGAGATCCATGCCTTTAGGGAGAATTAACATTGAAATTAAATTAAGGCTTTTAAAGATAAAGATGGAGGTTTCTTCTAGGTGGTTCAGTGGCTACTTCTAATAAAAAAAGAAGACTTAAATTGGTATCGTATTGCCAAAAACTTATCAGGAAAATGTGGGCTCAAACAGATCAACGTAGAGACAAGGAACTCACTCTCGACACCTTCAAGCGGTTGCGGTAAGGACCCACATTCCAGTATTGAAACTGTCAGACATTACCCGCTAGAAGCGTCTTCAAGATATATTTTGCTTGTGGATTCATGTTAAAATTATCGGGTAAAAATTGCAAGCAGTTTTTGACGGTGTTTAAAAATAAGCTAAATTTAACAATAAAAATAGATTCTAAAAAGTTTGTTAAACCTAATTCTTTGTTTTTAAATTATTGGTGTTAAAATTTGACAATTTTTTTCGAAAAAAACTTATTAAAAATCAACAACCCACCATCATTATCGTCATCATCATCGATATGATTGAGCAAACCATCCCAATCAGAATCTTGAGTTCGGTCGATTTTGCCATCGTTGTCCATATCGTCATCTTCCTCGTCTGGAATTCCATCGCAATCCTTATCTCCAGGGTCCCCCAGGTCTGCAGCCATTGTGTTGGCCTCGTGCTGTGCCTGTTGAGCTGGGTTGGCAAATAAGAGCAAGATGTTGATCGCATATCAACAAACCCCACTTCTTAATAGTAATCAAGATGAGATGGATTTTTTTACTACTACTACTAATAATAATAATAGCTGTGAAGTATATTCTAGAAAGCGTATCTGAATCACATCTTTAGAATAGACATAGAGCCTCTCCGCGGAGAGACTGAAATTCTGCCATCCTCCTCCGTACTAACCAATCTTTTCTCGAATCCGGTTAGTCTTTCAACTTGTTGAGGCCACTACTGATCATATGCCATATTTGCATCCCTCCTGGAGAAAGCACGACTCGCGCGCTTCATAAATCACTTCAGATCCTTCATGCAAAACGCATTGGATATATGAAAACCCATGAATAGATCCCAATGGAATACTGATTGGATAAATCCCCCCCCCCCAACTTGAGTATGGCACAACGAGAAGGCCAATATTCTGTTTGAGCTCTCTCAGAGCCACGCAGAGTAAAGAGCTAATTCGACTATTCTTCCTCCAAATACCGAAGCAGAGCTACAATAAGGGGAAATCCGCCATTGGGCGACTAGAAAGTCTTCCTACTTTGCCTATCGTGAAATAAAACAACTCCTTTTGAATTATAGGCAATGGATAAGGACATCTGAAAGCATGACTCTTTGCCTCAAGAGAGCTTTGCTAAACGCTATAAAATGTAAGACAATAAACTGCGATCCTGTTCCTCAGGCGCAAAGATCGACAAGGACTTTCAGTATCCAGACTTCGGTTACTAGGAGCCTAAAAAGAGATTGTCGCATACCAGGAAGTCATTCATGAACTCAATCTCTCCATTCCTCCTCTCCCCACACACCCCCAGGCAAATAATTCCATTTCTCTCCATCTCTAATTACACTTATTCGAAACAATGCTAAGTAGTAGTAAATGGACAATTCACCTGTCATAGCTTCCAAGTTTTTGGGTTTGTACATGAGAAAGGCCATGTGATCGGGATCAAGATGGTCAGGAATGCCATCATTGTCGTCATCGTCATCCAAATGGTCTGGAATGCCATCTCCATCAGAATCTTTAGGCTGACAGTCAGGAATACCATCTCCATTTGAATCCTCATCCTCAGAATCTAGATCAACGAGAAAAGGTTACGAATGTGATAACGCTCTGGAAAATATTTTTTTCGAGTTCTCTTCCAAGTATAAAATATCTTTGGAAGCTTCGAATGGCTGCAATTTAATTGCAAGAAAAGGAGGATATGGAAAGACAGTGCAGAAATTATATCGGTTGCATTAATTTTAGACCAACACTTTCCTGGTTGATCCTCGACTTCAAAGCCATCATTGCAAGAAATGGAGAGTTTATGCCCCTGCTTCGAGTACAAACTCCCCCGTAGAACTAAACTAAGAATTAATTAATTCACTAATTTATAAAAATTCTAACCTCTACTGAATCCTATCGAAAAAATGAATAATGGCTTATTTAGTTCAGTCATCGTCTGTAATATCGGTCATGTAGTAATTGAACCGTAAATAGGCTTCACGTATTCTATAACTCCTCAGCTGCTCCATTTTAAGGGCAGGGCCAATCAGATTCGGGGTAGCGGAAAAGGAAGGACTTTTAGCTCAATCGACTGCTTTCCTATTCAACAAAACATATGACACATTTGACATGAAGAGATGAGAAATGATTGGCTGCCTGGTTGACCAATAACTTCACGCGGATGCAAGTGGCGGGAAGCCAAGTGAGTAGACAAACAAGGTAAGAATTACGACTTTCTCTCTCGATTGCAGGAAGGATGTTCGATTATCCTCCCTCACACTATGTGAACGTCATTTCACGATTATTCTGCGTTTTAACCTTACGCGTTTTCACCACACACTAAACGTTAAACGTGGCAGGAATCAAATTTAATTTATACTTAATTCTAAGTTATACCTGGAATTCCATCATTATCGTCATCGTCGTCCCATTCATTGAGGATGCCATCGTTATCACTGTCCTAAAAGGAAGACAATGGCAAGTGTTAAAATCTCACTGTTATTGTGAACATTTTTGCCATTTTATAAATTTAATTACGGTAGCCTAAAGTAGCGATGATGAAGAAATGTATTTAAATCGATTACTTGGCCGTACCTCTATTTCCTTACTTGTATTAGTATTCTTTCGAAACTAAAGGAAGGAATTTCGTCAGCATCCAGAAACCAACAGGATACATTTGTGATCAATCAGAAGCATAGTCTGCTAACAAATTTAGATTTAGAAATTTCTTTGGTTTCGGTTCAACATTCATACCGTGGTGAGGACGTCATTTAAACTCTCAGGAGTGATTAAATTAAATGTTTCGGGAAGTAGACTAACCTGTTTATTATCGAAGTACCCATCGTTATCATCATCAGGGTCAATGATGTCTGGAATACCATCACAATCGTGATCCTGAAGATGGTCTGGAATTCCATCGTCGTTCATGTCATCGTCGATCGCGTCAGGGAACCCATCACCGTCAGAATCGATTCCAAGTCCTCTCACCCCGTCACTATCCAAATGATCAGGAATTCCATCGTTATCATCGTCTTTGTCAAGAATGTCTGGAATTCCGTCCTATAAATGTAATAATCAGAATAAATCGATACTCTGAAAACATTAGCATGCATCCACCTTCGAAGGACTAAGTTATTTTACATTGATTCTAAACTTCGTCAAACGAGAAGCACTATAGAACATTCATCCATGAAAACACTCCCACAAAAGTCCGCATTTATTTTAATGAACAGGGAACTACACATCCAGGTGAGCAAAAATGATTGCATTTACTCCAGGTGTCTTATCGTTTGAAATTTAAATTGAGAGGCAAAAAATTTTGAAAAAAAACTTTTATTTAGATAAAACCAACTGACCCCCCCCCCAACCCCCAAGAACATTTATCAAAAAGGAAGCTCTTTTTATATGATGCGGAACATGTCTTAACGGCAAATGTTTATCTGGGCATATAAATTTTGCCGCCAATTTAATTTATGACTCCCAATTTCTTCACGGAAAAAAAGTGGATGAAATGATCTTAGTGAATTGTTTTGAAAAAAAGCTCATTTAAGGCTAGCAAATAAATAATTTAAAGTAAAATAAAAAAATAAAAGGAGAAAATAAGAATGTTACCACGATTGCATTTCCATAATCATTTATTAATCAATTATTTACAACTTTTCTCCTGCAATTTCGAGAAAAAGTAAAACTCAGATAATCAAAAAAATTAAAGAACAATTTTGATTTTGTCTGCGCAAAGAATTTGGAAAAATAGGAAGGTTAGTAGCACATTTTATTCTTTATTAAAGGTTGTAATTCTGAAAATCATTACAATAAACAAGAATGTGTAAAAATTGGAGGTAGGGAGTGAACTGTGGATCTCATTTAGAAAATCAATAAATTATTGATTAAAACTTCTTCTCAGCTGGCTACCGTTAATTACCCAACTCAATGGCTCTGAATTGGGAGGAGAACCACAATTATGCTATAGCTGTTTAATCGGCTTAATAAAAGCGTCTCTAGAGGGTGCAATTTCTTTCACCACCAACTAAACTGTTCCCCAAATCTGGAATACCATCGAGAATGGCAAAACGAATGATCTGACATTTAAGCTCCCCCCAAAAATAAGAACAACTTATCTTTCATCAAATGCTAAATTGAACAGGTCAAAATGATATCAAAGGGGGGTGGCAGTTGGCTTCATTTTTATTGGAAATTAATGTGAATAAATCCAAATTGCATTATTTTTCCCCAAATGAGACTTCGAAAAGTGAAACGCCATTTACCAATATTCTATTTTAAATAGTTTTTTTTAAATTTGCATCAAATTAAAATCTGCAAATGTGGTAGTGCACATATTTTTTTCCAATTGAGGAAACAGAAATCTTGTAAATTCGAAGGATAATTTTGTTTTTAAATAAATCAGTAGAAATAGGGGAAGGTCGTTAATGTTATTACAAGGAATTGGAAGTGACTTGAGCCACAGAAAAACGGTATTTTTAATTATTAATTTATTTTCATTATTTTGCACTGTAAAGGACTAAAATTCTTAGAAGTAAAAGTTCTGTTGTCCATACAATGAGACAGGAGACTCCGATCCAAATTCAGGTATGAAATTTTATACGAAAGTAGGCAATCTACAAAATTTTGGGGTAAAAGGGACGAATGAAGATCCAGATTCTCCATCATGAAAGCAAAAGTTTCCACTGAATATCCTGAAAAAGTCACGTAACAAGAAAAAAATAAAATGAACATATGTTAATGCGTGCGTGTGTGAGTGCGTGTCTACCTCAGGGCAATAAATAAAACAAAATGTGAAATAAAAATAAATATGTGGTTTGGTAATGCATTCGCAAAATGGTCGTCTTGGGTTAATTCATGGGTGAACACCTCTCGGCACTTTTCTTTAGACCCAGTAATAAAAGAGTATCATGATTTAATTGAAAAGCAAACTCACATTGTCACTATCGCGGAAGAAATTGAAGAATTTGTGATTTGGATCCTTCAGATCAGGAATCCCGTCGTTATCGTCATCGGTGTCAATATGATCAGGAATGCCATCACCGTCTGAATCCTACAATTGGATATAATTGCACACACACAATTTGAAAATATATCTCAACCTGAGACCTAAATGTTTAAACAAGACTTGAAGTCTTAACTTTGAACCCGAACTATTCGGCTCATTTAGGAGATGATGGAACAATGCTAACCAGGAAATGGGAGGAATGAGTCGCCATACTCATTGCTAACAAAGAAGTAAAAGGCAAAGTTAGCAGCTGCCAGTTTATAGGATAAATCACTAAGCCAAAGTTATAAGAGCGGTTGACCAAAGATGCTCAGTCACACCGTCTCCCTCCGCAGCACCGCTGAACGCTTCTTGATCAATTATTCTATCCTCAATGGCCTTGAAGGTCACTACACTCTTTCATTCAATTTTGCCCCAACAATGAAAGCTTCCAACACAAACGATTCAAATGCCAAAAATCGATAAATACATTCTAATTATTCTAATTGCAAATAGGGCAAAATACCTATACTCTTAAAAGAAACAAAAAATAAGTCTCTTAATAGAGAAGTCCATATCAACAGTGCCCTTTAACTCATAAATAACAGGGGTTCATACTTGGAATTTACATTACATAGTGCATTTCAATGAAATTCCAGTAATTAAAATAACCAATCAGAAGTTTTTCCCTTCAATTATGTGGAGAAATAATTTTTTTCCGGTTGTTATTTCATGTGTAAATAAATCAGACGCCACGCTTCTAGAACACTAAAATGGAAGCAAATTAGCGCCTTGTTGTCAGTGATATGCTATTTCCAAAACAGATATGTCAAAAATTATTCAACCGCGTTGCCTAAGATTTCTAAACAGCTATTGGTGAATTTGTAATGCCAGCCTAACTATTTGTACAGTTTGCCTATGGAAATTGAAATTTCAAAGATGTGGTGAATATGATTATAATTACCTGGATAACACAGTCAGGAATGCCATCTCCATTAGCATCCAAATCTTCAATGTCAGGAATTCCATCATTGTCGTCATCATCATCGTATTCATTGAGAATACCATCACGATCACTATCCTGAAATAAGAAAATAACTGATATTAACTAATTGTCGATATTTCATCAAAGCAGAGATGATAACTAACTCGTCATTCGAATGCATCTCATTCAAATATTAGAGTTCTAAAGGCGCGTCCATCTAGCGTTTTATGGCCGAACAATACTGTACTCCAATGAACTTGAACAAAAAATCTACCATCAAGAATTTCAAAAATGACATCCTTACGTGTCGAAATTATAAAGCATTCATTTTCAGTTCAAAATTGAAAGCTATTTTTAAAGTTATTTTTAAATTTGACACCCATATGTGCAAATTTCATGAAAATGAGCCCAATCTTCAGTTTGATGTGTTCAGACATCAAAATGGTAGTGTTTATGCGCTATTCAGGATTGATATACTTTTTGTCATGGAAATAACTACTGCATTTTTGCAGCAACTGAATAAGTTTTGAAGTTCGCGTCTAGAAGGTAATGGGAAATGGAGATGAAATTCGGAAAAGAATTAGTTCAAATTTGTTTTAAAAATATGAAGAGAAAATTTGATTATAAAAAGATAAGTCGGGGGAATGGAGGAGGTATAATCTCATCTAAAAAATGTGACAATCAAATCATGGAGTTTGAACACCAGGAGAGTACACATCGCCTGCACTTTGATTGGCTAAAAAACGTTTCACGATTTAAACATGATTTCAATAATTACATCAATTTGACGTATTCTCTTTCAGACATGCCACCCATCATTAAAAGTACCAGACATTTCTATGAACTCCCATGGAAATAAATAATAGCAGTCTGTCGATATGCTTCAAAAATTTTCCCAAACACGAACGCATCCGGCAAAATAGAGATCAAGTTGTCAAATTTGGGCTTTAAATCATTTAGATAATAAATTACTCAATTAAACCAAAACAGCCCTCTTGGTTTTCCTCTATACTTGTTTTCATTTATTTTGCGTTAGTTAAGCCAACTGGGTGTCTTCCATTTATGTAGTGGCGTGTGTGTACTACCGGGCTAAATCGATGCGTATCAGATTGGCACTGACCACGGATTGGTAACGACGGTAATTACCGAGTTGAGGTCAGTGGAGAGAGCGAGAGAGAGAGAGGGCGCTGATCAAAATAAGTGACCTTGGCTTGGCCCAAACTTGTCTTGAAGTCAATGAAATATGTCCACTTGGCATATTCGAATGCACCTAGTCGTAATGTTCTAGGTACCTTAGCTATGACCTTGACTAAAATTGCAACTAGAGAATTAAGTTGCTTTTTTAACCACGCCTAAATATACATTTTAACATTACATAAAGGTAAATAAGGGAGAAAAAAATAGATAAAACTAGTGACAATATTTTAATTATTAATAAATATGAGGGCTTTGCAGCTAACTTGGCCTTCAAGAGTAATGTGACGCAGTGAACTTCATATTAAGCAGATCGAGAAATAAAATTATATTTTTTTCTTAATTTAACTTTAATTTCAAATGTGAAACCACCTCATTAACACTCCCATCAGATAATCTAGCAAATTGTTTCATATACTTAAAAGTTGCCATCTGGCCAGCTCACAATTTGCAATTGCAAATAATTAAATAAATTCACCGAATGTTCATTAGGCTTAATTCAATTTACTCAAGACTACATACTCGAATTTTATCACTATTTATTATAAAATGATGCGGTGCCTTCAGTAGAACGAAGATGAATTAAAATGCTTGCAGGAATGGAGCAGAATCCCAAAAAATGGCGACAAAAATTTCACAGACTCCATAATCTAAAGTGGAAAGTGGAGATATTGAACCGGATGTCTTCTTTGTTGAATTGGTTCTTCTTAACTTAAATAGCAAGCGTATCGCCCTGTTGATCTTGCCAAATGATTTTCAACTTCTCGATACAGGCCCGAGTTTCTTCCCACCTCCTATTGGTCAGTTAGCATGGACACTCACCGCCTTCCATCCTAAGTGACAGAAAAATCATTCACTCATGTCAAACTTTTGTACTCTTGCCTCTGAGTTGTTGGCTTTTTATTGAGGTTAAATCAAACCACCTTGACCCGTGCATATTCAATCTACTCAAGGCGAAAATTCTGATGGGCCCCGATAGTTTAAACCTATGTTAGTAGGGGTCATATTGTCACCTTTGAGTGATGACACCACCTGAGATTTTAAAATTGGTCGATTTAAGAGCCTGCTTTCCGCCATCGTCCAGTTGAGCTGCATTGAAAGGTGAAAGATAGTTGATGAAAAATACTGAAATCACTAGATCACCTTCAGAATTCACTCTTTCGCCTTCAGGCCAAGATGCGACGCGAGGAATTCTTACAGAGAACAAAGAAGTTGAAACCGCAGTTGGAAGCTATGCGCAAAGTTTGGTGCCCAACTTTTTACTTAACTCGATAAAGCTACTCAAGTCTATGATGGCATCTACTTTGAAGGGGGGCAAACTGTGAGATTCAAGAGACCGGAGACCAGTAAAATTAGGAGGGACCTAGAGAGGCCCCACCAACTGACCCCCCCCCCCTCCAAAAAAACTTATAAAGTCATAAAATCCAAAGAAAACTTCCCTCTGACCTTATTTTACAAGTGTTGCCCGAATGTTACTTAGTTGAAAGTACTGACTTCAGGACATACTCTCTTAGTAAAATGTCATTCTCGGGAATTCTGCACGGAACACAGAGAGAGAGAGATGTATATAGAGAGAGGACTACCAGAAACGGTTCCTTGAAAGGACTTTTTCTTGAAACAGCTTAAAAAAGGTGAAGATGTTTGCCTGACCCAATTGCTTGCAGGTGCCAAACAGATGTTTTGAGAGAAAACTGGTGCAATTTGGATATTGAACTCTTGGAGGATTTGGGGGGTGGAGAGGGGTGAAGGCGTCAATAACGAGGACTCATGGGTGCAATCGCCTGTACAACAAAGCGACTCCTTGCTCGAATTGAAGAAGATGGTGTGAAAAACAATTGTTAACTCTCCCATTGTGCCTCAATGTTCCCCCCCCCCTCCCCTCTTTTTCCATTAACAAAAGTACAAAGAAACAGGCGCGTCTTTCCAGCACGAAGACACGCAAATAGGTTGGTGTAACCCTGACTTAAAGAAAGAGACCAATGTAATGCAAATCCACAAGGATAGCATAATTGCTAAAAAAAGGTTGATCTCCGGGTAGTTTATGGATACAGTGATTGTAAAACAGATCCCAATTGCATGAGAAAACATATGTATGCCAAAGTGATGTAAGTAATCTCTCAATAAATGCAAATAGCCAATAGACTCTGAACATTGAGGAAGTAGGCATTGAAAGAGAATTCGACTTTGAAGGCCATTGAATCATTTCATGAAAAAAAGGTAGCTCAGTGTCACCGAATTTAAATTCACATTAGTCCAACTTTACCACCCTTACTCGCTATAATACCCCTTTCCGTAAAAAAACATGAAGAATACGTGAAAAAAGTTAATTTTTTAAGGTAAAACAAGTGGTTTTGTTCGACGCTTTGATTATGAAATTTTTGTCATCATTTTCGCTTGCATTAGTGTGATGTGCAAAATGAAAAGATTAAATAGTAAGAGGGAATACCTGTTTCTTGTCGAAGTAACCGTCGTTATCATCATCAGGATCCAAGTGGTCAGGAATTCCATCGCAATCACGATCGCTCCATCCTACAGCGGCCATCATCTTGTTCAAACGCACAACATCGTCCAGAGTTCGTACTAAACCAAATGAAAAGGCATACCTCAATAAACAAGGTGTCTATACTTCCTGATCTGGAAGATTCGCTAACATGCAGCTGTGAGGGGAAGAGGCCCTATTATCAATCAATTCCTATTATCACAATCAATGATTTCATATCAGTATCTTTTTTGAAAGTTCATTATGGTGCTGCATGCTTTAGTGGCTGATTTCAGGGAATTTGACCGAATTCTCTCTGAAAGGCGCTGCTTCAATTCCAGCAACAATCACGTGAAAAGGTTATCCACTTGACATTTGCGGTTGAGATATAAAGCACAATTTTGCATTTAACGAGGGTTGGAGAAATGTGGTTTAATCGTTTACAAAATGAACCCTTCGCACGAAAAGGTCCAGAATCATTCATCTTAACTACCATTTTCTCCCTTCTAAAAAAGATTCAAAATTGAACATAAAAATTTTTGTAATTAATTTATTGGTTCAAATGAGTGGAATTGTTATTGCATTATCATTATTCATAGGTATTCATTAAAATTCATCCAAGAAAATTTAGGTAAATAAAATTGGATAATAATTTTTTCGTCCTATTCATAATCGATTTTAATAGATCAATTTAAATTTATTTCATAATAAAATTAAGCAATCAACAAAATAATTATTCAAAATAATATACTTGAAATTTTACAAAGCAAAATGACTTCGAAAAGCGTTTTAAATTATTTGGTCCCATATGCTGATACATAACTTAACTATTACATCAATTTAGAAGCTGTCTGATACCTGCCCCATCTAAATTTCTTATAGCTTTTTATTCATCCAACAAACGAAGTCTAGCATTAACAAAAGTGTGTTCAATTTCCACTTTACTATATGGGCAATTGGGTATTTCACCCAAACCAAAATGACTTCTCTTTAGACAATTAATGACTGTTCGTTGCACAATGGAAATATTTGCTTTAAAGGTGCCTAGCCCTCAGTAGTTGGCTGACGACAATCCAGAATTGTTAGGACGAATTCCTTTACGCACGTGGTGTCTCTCCACAGACACACGTAACTTCGGGCAGTACGGACGCACGCGTATACGTCCCGGCGTCACGTACCCGATTGGTTGGGGGTGAAAGAAGTGCAAAAATCGATATGACAGAGGGCCATGCGCATCGACCAATGGGAGTTGCACGTAGGGGAAACAAAAATAGCCCATGTTATGCGTGATCAAATTGTTGCACGTTCGATACACCAGAGTGCGAAATAATGTTCAACACGGAATGAACAAACAGGATATCCAGGCACCAAGCAAAAATTCAACTAATTTCGATAGTTATCTAAGAATTAGGAGTTAAAAAATGGACTTTAATTCAACAATTTAACCTATGATATTTTATTTAAAGTAAATATTTAAAAATCAGATACTATTTGCTCAATTTTGAATTAAGATTTTTGGGTAAAATTTAGTGCCACAAACCCAACGTGAATGAATTCAATTTCGTCGAAACATTTGCTGCTGATAAACGAATCCAACGGAAAATTTGAAAATGATCTATAATTTGCAAAAATTTGAAAAAATATCTAGTTCATGCCGTTGGAAGTTCAAGCTCAGACTAGTGTTATTAACTGCCCAGGAAAGAAAAGTCATGCTTGATTTAAGCGGACAAAACCGTGGTTCTTTATCCATGCTCCAGAGAATGGGAGAGAAAGAGGTATCGACTCGTGGGAACAAACGGCTAAGATCGGACGCTAAGGGTGTCTAGTCAGACACAGACAAAGGTGGAAGACAAGAGGATGCCATTTCAAAAGAGAAAGGTTCAACTTACTGCATTTCTCTCCAGGGTTGCATTTCAAATCTGCAAAATTCGTAGCAATGCAAGCAAATGCGTATGACGAGTGTTTGAATGAGGTGAATGTACGAGAGGTAGATAGATAGACGAATAAATGCACAACAAAGGTAAATAAGTAAATAAATAATGCATAAAAATAGCACAATACTGATAAATGCAAAGGTAGTATTTGTGCACTGTCAAAAAAACACCGACAACGTACACTCATCGATGACAGGTTCCAGGAAATCTGGAATTTGATCACCGTTTCGATCCTCTAGCATGTCTGGAATCCCATTGTTGTCATCGTCAAGATCTACGTCGTCTGGAATACCGTCCATGTCACTATCAAGTACTTTTTGCTTGTTTCCGAAACGCAATTTCATCTTATGATCAGTAGTATCTAGACGACAATCAGGAATTCCATCACCATTAGAATCTTCATCCTCCTTATCGGGAATTCCTGAAAAAAATTTGAAAAAAAAATTAATTTTGCTAAAACATACGAGTGCATATTTATTATTTCATTACTATTATTATGAATTATATCAAAATCTAACTCAGCAACATCGACGCTACATTGTCTAATTTCTAAAATAAACAAATAGCGTCAATATCTTCGAAGAAAGTAGCTCGAAAATTGATTGCAATAACAAAATATTTGGTCAATTTTTATGCAATGGCACTAGAGATGACCTTGCAAAAAATATGGAATACCTAAGGAATATCAAGAGCAAAAAAACAAGTCATTTTCTGACCTGATTAAGCCTAGTTTCAAACAACGTTATTCATAAGTTGGCGTGAGGACTACCTGTCACAGTAATCAAATTGAAAAAAAATAATTATCAGTGCTGGAGGTTGAGACTTTGATAAATAGTGAATATATTTCATACATATTTCGTAAATCATTACTATCAATATCGTGAGAAAAGTGAATCGCTAATAAGCTCAGCAATTACTTTCGAACCATTTTCAAATTTTTTTAACAATACGATGCCTAGGAGGAGAATCGATAAAAAACCAGTTAGAAAACTATTTCAGTGTTATTGCTTATTTTTACGGAATATTTAAGTATTTTATAAAACATAAGAAGAAATAAAGAAAGAGCTAGACAATCGATATTAAATAAAAGTAAAGTAAAAATGATGATCAATTTCTGAAAAACATCAAACTAAAGTAAGAATTAATAACTAGAAGTGCCATTCAAGAAAATTAGAGATTATCTCAAAAAAGATTCTTAAATTAATATTAAAGTATAAGAAAATTCGGCACATAAAGAAAGCCAAAGAACAATAATCACTAGGTAAATATCTATAAAAGTCCTTAACACCAAAATTTGGAAAATTAAAAGTATTATGTGGGAAAAATCCTTGAGCTGGTATAATACATAGCTCTCCTTTGTTAATATGAATTTCAGTTTAAAATTCAATTGAAGTAAGCCCATATTAATTTAGACAAAATATGAGAAATTAGGACTCACCATCATTGTCATCGTCATCATCAACATGATTGAGTAGACCATCCCAATCCGAATCTTGAGTTCGATCCAAAAGTCCATCGTTGTCAACATCATCATCCACATCATCAGGAATTCCATCGCAATCATGATCATCATAAGTCGGAACCAACTTCCTCTCTGCGACCTTCTTTACCACCTTGACAGGTTTAGGAACCACTGGTTGGGGATTGCGCTTCAAATGAACGGGATTCAATTTAATAGGGGCTTTCTTAACTTCGGGTTTAGGAGTGGTTACCGGTGGAATAGAGGGTACTTTCTTGATATTCTTCAGTTTCTGATGGGTTAAAGAAACCGATTTTACAGGGTTAGCCTTTTTAATTGGCACATTTGGTGGTGGCCTTTTCTTGACTTCAAGTAAGATTCGCTCTCCCGCTATAAAAGAATAAACATTTTATAAATGAATTTATAAAACAAGTAATATTTAGATAAACTTACGCCTGACTTCGTCACTATCGACGTCACTGAGTTTATTACTGTCGATGTCATCAATACTATATTTCGTTAAGAAATTGGCAAATAACCTACATTAAACCACGAGGATGACTTAAAGGTTCACATGAAAAATGGGGAAGAAGAACACCTAAAGGATTAAAATAAGACTTAAAAATTACATGTGGAAATAAAAAGTAATGAAAATAGTAATCCGCCACGCATGGTGAGACCCCTTCACCAGGTTAAGTGACAAGGACGAAAATTCTACGGTTCTGAGGAAGTTGAAAAAACCCAAGGTTATTAAATAGCGAATAATGAGCCATTAAAACAAATTATAAAAGATGATCTAATATTAAATATCGGACTACTTTGTGATCATTTAATATTTTTAAATTCGTATTAATGTAATTTGAAACTAAATTTTAAGATACTAGGTATTTTTTCTATTTGCAACTCCTCCTTTGTCAATATAGTAGCTTATCATTCAACGTAATTTTCATAATTGCTTTATCACTATAATATTTTCCTGTGTCAACACCATTTCTAACACATAATTCTTTTAAGAGATTCTTTTGCATTAACTTACTACCCGTGCCGTTGCTATGAATATGATAATAATTCGTTTTAAATAAAGAAAATTTTTTTGTAGATAGAGCTATCGTTAATATGATGGCTAACCTTGCAGTTCAAACCTTTTCTTTTCAAAGGCTATCTAGCGCGTATTTTTATATGCCATCTAATTGCGCTTACGTTTGACAACATATATACTTTCATAGATTTCATTGAACATTCGGCTACATTAACTGACGTCAATCAAAGGATCATTTCACATGTTAACCCTAGGTTGTATATTTGAAAATGAAGTTGCTTCCTGTTCCCAACTGAACTAATCTAGTGACATGAGTGATCTGCCCTGTTTCACGGAGAGAAATTATTTTTAATGTATAAAATTCAACCTGAATACATTGAGTCGATTATAACATAATAAATCTACTTCGCATAAACTGATATGCCTGATCAAACATCCATTCAGGTTCCCCAATACTCTTGATGTTGCTAAATGTAAATATTGAGTACTAGCTAAGAATGATTACGCAAGTATCAACTCCTTCTGCCAGATTGATGTGTATTTTTGTTTCCATGAAGAATTATTATTGGAGAAATTTTGGTTTCCTTGGAAGGAAGAATTTTTCTTCTAAATATTTTCTACCTTTTGTGGGGGGGGGTGGTGGTGGTGATGATATATAGTGCCCCAATTTAATTCCCCTCATTTCACTCTTTTATGCCGCTTATTATGAAACTATCAGGTTACATTTCCATTTATGAACCAATTACTATATTTGGGCTCATTCGGCACAAAAAATCGCATTTTCGCACAATTGGATGATTCTAGTTAGCCCCCAAAATGGTTTTAAAATTGCTTTAAAGCAAATTTATGATAATCGTGTTTTAAATGAGCATTCTATAACCTCATAAAATGGTGACTCTGCAGTGAATGCAACATAAATAAGCTTTGACCAAATTCCTTGCTCTGAAATTGCTCCGGAAATAATGTAAGCTGCCTCGACAACATCAAGGAAACAGGATGAGAATTCTAATTGTGCCACTTCACAGAGTTTATTCATTAGCATGCAACTTTGACTGCGCTAATCATATAGTGACTACCGTTTTTTGATTGGTTGAGAGATCGCTACGCTCATGACCGCACATGCGCCCTAACGGCATCAATTTCATGGCCATGTGAACATGGAAATCCTTTGATACGGCCACGCATTTTCCTCAATTCTGACGTGAATTTTAATCTAGAGCCTGAAATCCAACTCAACAGATCCTCACACAACAAGATTTTCCTGGTCAGCCCAAAGTAGACAATCTGTGCCAGGAATATGCACTCCGGTAGCGAACAGGGCGTAAACGAATCACAATTAAGTGTGAGTGATTCATCCTGCGCGCGTGGGCATATCCTCGCTACTAACCTCTTTGCGTCGCCAAATTTGCATGAACCAAATCTCCAGACAATTGGTCGATACCTACTTGCTATTCATCATACCAGTTAATTTGCAAACGAGGAAATAGGCGGATGAAGGAGAGCACTTGTGAAACTCAAATTGCCGTATAACTGTCCGAAAAAAACCCCAATGCCGAAATTTAAAACGAATGACATTTTGAAAAGCAGAGTAGGCAAGACGGTGCGAGATTATAATTGACTTTATGCGCATATAGATTTTGCTGGGAAGAATTCCATGAGTTTTAGGAGTCAATTTGGCAAAAATACTGATTTCTGCGCTTCGCCAATCACATCTAAATTGATTTAGCTATACAACAGCCCACTTCAGCGAATAGTTTAGACCCCTGCTGATGCGTTTAAACAGTACCACTTACTCCTAAATCCTGGGTGATTTCATTCTCTGAAATTCGACTCTCTTATGCGAGCAGTCCGCATTACGGAATGCGATTACCATGTTTCAACCACATCGCAGCGATAGGCTACGGAGTTCCACTCGACTCTGTCCTCCTCTGTGACAATTTAGCTAACTCCTCCTCCTCCTCGCTCTGCTACTTACCACTTGTTGTCTACTCCCAACTTATATTTTGGGAAGCCGATTTCCAATTGGGCACCAGCATTACGATGCTAATAAAAAACGAATAGGTTTAGACCTAATTGTGATGAATCAGTGGTGATAGTACCAAGTTTAATCCAATAGTAAAGACAAGGGAAAAACAAGAGGGAGGAAGGAGGGGGGGGAGGCTCGGAGAGAAAAAGAGACGAGATTATGTATGCGCTGAAATCGTAAATGCTTGAGAGGGGGGAGGGAGAGAGAGAAAGTGAAGATACATGAGCCTACTTCTTCTTTTTCATGGTAGCGGACGCAGCTCCACCTGATTTGGCCTGTTCAGCCAGTTGTTTGCGTCTCTCAAACGCGGCCATTTCTTCTTGTAGAATACGACGCTTCTCGTCAAGTTTCTTGCGCTCTTCTGCGTGCTGCTTCTTGATTGCTTCGAACTTGGCCTGAAGCTAAAACAGTAGCAGACAAAAATGGGTGAATGAGTAATTGGACTAGCCGCGAAAAAGTGCGCTTTTTACCACTGAACCTATTCATGCACGAGAACCAATGTGCGATCGAGGGATACGAGGATTAAAAACCACGAAGCCCACGGAGTTCAAATCACCCCTTCAGGTAATAAAGTAAAACTTCCCAAACGAATGAAAAGTGCTGGACAAGGAAGAGCATTCAAAAGTCAATCTCGAGGAAAAACCGTTATATGACAAAATTAGCCTCCCCCCGCCCCCCTGCAGTTGGCATTCCTCATCATTAGACCTTAACCCCCAAGTAAACGCCATCGATACAAATTCATCTGCCCCTCTTAACACCCAGCCCTCTTGTTCCCTTTACTGGTATTACTGAGAGCCACGTTTTTAACCACTTCCCGTGATATATCGAAATTTCAGTTATGCTATGATTCCTAAATTATCAATACAGCGAGATCCAAAGATAGGCAAATTCTCACCTGACTATGATGACAAAAAAGAAACTAACAAGAGCAATATAACCCCCTCCCCTCCCCCAAAACCGATTTCTGATTTATTGAAATTTATTCCTGACTCCACCGGATCTCGATTGCATTTATCAGAAAAATGCGAATTGCAAGAAAGTGCATCAAGTACTCCCTGCTTCTATGGAGACATCTTGAAGCTGTGCAACATCCAAATTGACCTGGTGAACTTAAACCCAGCCGTTCGCACAAGGACAAGCGTACGTAGAGATTCGGTACATTATGACATAACCTGAAAGGCACGAGTACGGACGACCGATCCGTACACTGGATAAAAATCAATGGAGACTGAAGACGTGAATTCTGACTTATTAGAAATTGGGAGAACACGTTAACTGGACCACTTGTGGGAAATAGGAGGTATCGCAGATCCGATTTTCAAGAAACTCCCATTCTACCACACCTCTTGCTGTTGGCGATTAGTCACCCATACTACTCGTGACCTTTGACTTAAACGACGGGCACACCAAACACTGTACCATCAGCAAAGTCATCAAAACCATTGAAGAACAAACTCGAATTCCACCTGTTCTCCCCAATAACCAAAACTGATATGCAATGAAGTCAATAATGAGCTCTCAAAAGAAATAATGAAATGAAGTAACACACCTCGCGTTCAGTCTCTTTCAAGACTTGCTCCTTCTCCTTGACACGTTGGACAAACATCTGGCGCATTTCCTCCTCTTTCTGTTTCAATTCCTTCTGTTGAGTCTCGCGACGTTTTTCGTACGTCTCCTGAATTCGCAAAAGCAAACAAGATGAAATTATTCCATGTACATAAGTTTAGCACCTTTGCACATCTGCCATAGTTCCCATACACGTTATATGTGTGAAATTACTTTATTACAACTTAAAACAATGTGTTCCACAGTACCATTCGAGATGTCTTGTAGCTAAGAATCCAAACCTTCCGATAATTTTCCATCATAATTGTATTCATGATAACCTTGCTTTTGTTTGAGTTGACAAATCTACCAAACTTTTGACTAGTTTTACAAACGATCCACGTTTCAACTTTTATTCAAGTTAACATCCACGGAAAGGACAGTTCTTCGGCTCTTTCATAACATGGTTTTCATCAAAACAATTCAATATTTCGAGAACACAGATAGCTTTAATCCCTCACAGTAATTGTCATGCAATGTTATTAACGAATAAGAGACAACTTTCCCTTACCTGAAGAGAAATCTTTTCATCGTCTTTGAAGCCCATTTCCGTAAGACGACGCTTGCGATAAGTCTCATAGTGGAGGGTGTGTGTTCTCTCCCGGAGATCTTCCATATTGACACGCAGAAGCATCTCTCGAAGACGAACGAAATCGCAGTGAGCCTCGTTCTCCACTTGAACACAACCCCAGGGGTATTGACGAACGCGAAGTGTGCGTCCGTTCACTTTGGTCTCCTCGGTACTGCCCACAACTGCGAATGGCAGCATTTTCTACAATTGGAGGGGGGAGGGGAGATTCAGCAAAACAGTTTGTTTAAATGACTCGGTACCCGGTTTCTTAAGTTGGGAAGATAAAATCGCTCGTGTGAACCTCATAGCGCCATCATTCCCATGACAAAATATTTGCCAATTAAGAGAATTCCAAAGCCCACTTGACTCACTGCGGAGAACTACCTCCCCCCACCCCCCTCAACAAGAATTCATGTAAAGCTCGGATGCTGCCGAATGGACATGCTTTACAATTAAATGAAATAAATGAATTGGAATGGATCCATAGGACACAAGTATTGAAAGCATTAACAAAATCAAACAAAAGTGAAATTATTGCGTTGTACTAAAACGTGGGATTAAGCAAAGTACCTCGCATCACACTCTAAGAAAATCCCACTTTAACACCCACAGAAATAGGTTGAAAAGTAGAAAGTAATTAAATTTCCAAATCTAGCAAGGATTGAGTAACTCAAAATCGAACAAAATTAATCGATAAGACATAACCCTTCAAACTGCCCAAGTAAGATCAGTGAACCCAATTAAAAGCAAAAAACGATATACAAATCCAGTAAAGACTTTAATTTTCTAAAGAAGATATTATGAAACGAGGAAGTCGCATTCAATTATCCGTCTACTAACTAAGTTGGGCACTAAGAGAGAAGTACCAAGTTAATAGACTTCGATTATAGCACATCAAAAAATAACCAGATCGGAAGCATAATCTGGAATGGAATATTGACGCGCAAATGGATCATTATAGCACACTTGTTCTTCCTCGGATGACACTCTCGATCACCAAGGAGCAGTAGTGTGCAAAAGCTGAAAGCACTTACATTAGTATTCTCATTGATTTCACTGACGATATCATCATCAGTTGGGAATTGATATAGGCGAATATCGTTGGCCTTGATCTCTGACATCACCTTGGTTTTAAACTTAACCAACTCAGCTTTAGTAATTGTGTCCGATTTTGCAATTATTGGAATGATGTTAACTTTGTCTTGTAACTTCTTCATTGAGACAAGATCAACAGATTTAAGACTGAAAATGAATGAGTTGAAATCTATAAGTTGGAACATACCTATGCCCAGTGGGTGCGATGAAATAAAGACAAACATGAACTCTCGTATCGTGATATGTGTGCATAGATCTTTTGATCTTGAGCTCCTCTTGAAGATAACTCTCATATTGTTGGTCAATAAAATCAACCACACTGTCAGCGCTATTCTCCTTATTGATTTGGTCACCAAAACCACAAGTCTCGGTAACAGTTAATTTGAGTTTAACGGTAGCTTCCTTTAAATCTAGACACCAATCAAATATTTAAAATAGCACACACCAAATGTTTTTGACCTCAATTTGACATCAGGAGAATCGTGGGAAGATGGCGTAAAATCAAACTTTTGATTAAAAAGAGTTTCAATCAGAGTTGACTTTCCCAAACCGGTTTCACCTATTTACGTTTAAAGAAACTGATTTTACTTACCAACACATAAAATATTGAAAACAAAACCCTCGCTAATAGACTTTTCAACGATCTGGTCAGGGAGACTAACAAAGCCCACAGGACCGGATAGTGTAAGTGTTCTGCAATCAGAACTCTAGGGAAAATAACAGTACAAATCTATATTACTTTTTTCTTTAAAGCATCAACAGTCATCTTATGCTGCGCTTTGTTCAAACTCTTAATGTCCTTTGAAGGCCACTTAAGCATCATCAGTATTTGATCGAAATATCCAAAAATTTTTTCCACATCGTTAATTTTTCACCAAATAATAAACAATAAACATTGTTATTTTAATAATTTCTATTATATCTAGTAAATATTTGTTGCTCAATTTTCTAAATGTATTATTTTCTTCAAATAACATATTATACGTATTGCAATAAGATAGACAAGTGAATTTTGATAAATTATTAATTTACCGCAAATGAAACTTCCGACCAAAACGCATGGTACCCATCTTCTATTTTTTCCCAATCCAAGTTTAAAATCTTTTGCACAAAATCGTACCTTATATGTAAGAATGCTAAACTTAATTTTAACTGAGCATTTTCGACCATGTCCATAGCAGTTTACTTTTATGTGCATTGATCTCATTTTCAGTAGACTGGGTATTAACTTCCTAACATTGAGGTAGATATTTTCAGATTAAGAGTAGAACGTATCATGCATTCAGTAATTATAACCTCAAGAATTTTAGTGAGTTTAAATTTAAAAATCTGTATTGTATTCTAGAAGTTCACATATTCCATGACACTTCCTTACTCCATCTCCATTTTTCCTAAGCACCATGGTTTATTATTTTCTGTTTGAAATAGTTAATAATTAATTAAGCTTAGAAGGGAAATATTGAAGTATTGAAAAAAGACACTCGGGACTAATAACCGCAAGAGTTAAAATATAACAAATTAAACTGTTCTATAAAATAAAAATTTCCAGCTATCTAAGTTGGTTTATTCGAAAGAGTAATCTTTCGCTGGGTTTGCGAAATAGGAAATGAACTTAGTTTAAGATTTTTTAATATTTCTCAATCTCTATCCCTTCAAATAGTTTTTAGCAAAAAAATCACTAGCGTTACTTAGATCTTAGGATCATCTAAGTTTTATTTGAGATGTAACTTATAGTCGAACTGAAGCTGTAGACTTGAAATCGTGTTTTATCAGAGCATGGCACTCATATTAATCGATTATAATTATTGGATCTGTTTGATAAAAGTCAGTTGGTAACTTCAATTTATCTTACAAAGATTAACAAAATGTGCCCTGTTCTGAAAAAGTATTAAAGATAAAGTTTTCATGGTCCAATTTGCACTGTACGAAATTTTTATTCTGTCAGCTGCAAGACTGACGCAACATTGGCAAGCGAACTAAACAAACTTTCATACGTCATTTGGGGTGTGTATATAGTTTGAGCTTAATCAGGTGATGAAATTAGCAGTTTCAATCAACCACCCCCCCCCCCTCCAAATTTGCATTATTTCACTTCTAGAACCGTTTAGGATTTGTTTTACTCTTAAATTTTTGTTTTAAAAATGACCTGTAAATTTTATAGCATTTGTCCTTAGTGCTTGTAAAGTTGTGAGTAAAGATGAATTGAGTTGATCGTCCTAAACTTACTCCGTTTACTTAAATGCGAGGGGTGATATAGCGGTTAAATGTCAATACATCTCCTTGCCTCACCTTCTTTTGGTACAAATTTAAAATAAAATATTCACTTTATGATCATGATGAGTACTTATTACAAACAACTTTTTCCAATTCTTGACAATTTATTTTTTGGCCTTTAAATTGATTACAATTTCTTCCTTCATCCGGTACTTCCTGTGTGAGCTTCACGCCTAAATTGTTGAATCGTCGTCATACTAACTTTTTGACAGAATCGTTGGATCCAACCAAAGCTGTCTAAACTACGTTTTTATTATTTATAGAAAGTATGCAAAATCAGTCAACCGCAATTCCGCTATGTGATATAATCGAAAAGAATTTTCGATGAAGAAATTCGAAGGTTATTAGCTGGCAAAATGTGAGGAGATTTACCAGCTCAATGTGATAGCTGAGTAAGAATGAGCGATGGAAGGAAGATCCGATGCACTTTCCAGAAATTACCATTTAGTCACATTCTCTATGAAATCGCGATGCTGGTTCGTCTTTGTTTAACTCAGGCACCTATTTTTCATGTCCGGACGAACCTATAGAAACTCATTTTTCTAGACAACTGTCCCGTTTCATTTAGAAGAACATCTGAAGTCCTTCCACTCTCACGACCTTGACCAAGTAACTTATATTGTCTGTCCTTGTATTTGCACTCACGTACACGCACACTCATGTTGGTGGTTCCCAAATTGATAACCACCATTATGTTACTCCAACTCCAACAAACAGGGGCCCATTTTCGTCAAAACATTAGGTGTGGCACAAATGTTTTATCTAATGCCGAATACAATCTAAACCATGATGATTTAAACTGAAATTAGCAAATCTATGCCACCCATTGAACTCCACAATTCCGTGTAATTTAACATTCTTGAAAAGTAAAATCAATCATGTTAACTGCAAGGTCAGTTGTCAGATTTAGGAGAACGGATAAGAGTCTGCACTAGTTTTAACTTCTAAATAGTTGAATACGTTCTGTATGTTCCGTAAATTTAATCGCTATGTGATTGGCTCAAAATCTACCAATCAAAATTCACATTCACAAAGCATGCCTGTATATAACCCCGCACATGCCTTTTGTGAATCATATTCATTCTCTCTCTCTCTCCCTGTGTTTGTGTAAATGAACACAATCGATATATACCTTCATCTTCTCCACTCCTTCTTCTCTCTTGCCTATTTACTTTGGATGAGGGCTTTTGAGCTTGTTCACAATCCACTAGAATCCTCAATTTTCAGTATCTTAGCGGCTGTAGTCATTGAATCCAAAAATTCCAGAGAGGATGAGGACGAGGAAAGTGAATTGGAGTATGAAGAGGAGGAGAATTATGAGGAAAGCTCACATCATGTCCTATTCTACTTGGAAACACCCAGGGATATTTGTATATAACAAACGCGCCTACAGTTTGCAATTTGCCTTATTTAAAATTATTGCCCCTTTTGTACATATTTAAGTGAATTATTGAAAATATATGCTATTATTTTTAATAAAATATGTATTCAATTCAATTATCAGTTTAAAAATTAAAACAGATACCAATGCCACATTACCATGTTTAGTACTGTGGTGGGATATGCGAGCGTAACAGAACAGTTTGAACCTGTCTCCGAGTTGGAGGTGAAGTTGAAATCCGGGATTATTAAGATGTATCAACAATGGATCCCATCATTTGTATACTGTGCTTATTCCCATTGATGGCTGCATATCAGAATGAGAACATTGAGAGATTTAATTAATTTACTCTATCGCTATTCCCCATAGAAACTAGTAATCGTAATCTCTCATGCAGTTAACTAACGATTTGATTGGATCTCCACACCTATATCTCGATATGTGAGACTGCTCTTGATGAAAACGTCAGTTCAATTACTATTGGCTAACCAGACAGCCAATCATTTGCTCCATAATTCAAGTTTATACAAGTATGAATTTATTTTGTTAAGAGTTAACTGTATTCTGAACTCTGCATGTTCTCTTTTCCTGTTTTCTGTGTTTGGGTAACTGTGGCGGAGAAGGTAACCAAGGTAAACAAAGCCTTTGTAAAATACAATGGGACTCTACTTGCAAATAATCGATTAAAAAATCTTAGAACTGCTTGGACGTAAGGGAATACCAAGAAACCTAAACTAATAATTTTGAGCTGTTATTCTATTTAAACAAAAATTTCTTGTCAAACACACATTTTAAAGCAATATTTACCGAAAGGATTTAGGTAAATAGACCATTTCGAAACTCCACATTGTCTGCATAAACTCCATTTCTTGTCAATTTTGTGGTCGTTGGATTGGAACTTGTCTCTAATGATGAGTGAATGAAAATTTCATGACAGACAAGGGCTTTCATTCACTTACGATTTCTTAACCCCGTATACCATTATGTACTCTAAAGTCCTTTGATTGGGCAAAGAATTGTACTTTCAAACTGAGCGCGTCTTAGAAAACGGGCGGCAGTGCATAGAGTTGAGGATAAATTAGTCATCTCTGTCCTAAAAAGAAGTTTATATTAACAGCCATCGACCAAAGTGGAAGATTTTCATCGAAGAAAAATTTATTTACCAAATATTCTAAAAATGTGGATATTTTCAAAATTTTTCAAGATGTCATCACCTTGCATTAACGGCTTTTCAGTTTGCTCTTTATTAAGGTTGCAGCACCTCAGACTCAAAGAGGAGCCATGCTGCCCCAAACATCGATTATCTATTCAACAATTCAAGTTTACTTATATCAACGCCTTAGGTGGTCTTGCTTATCGAGGTGAAAGCGTGGGGATCAGATCGAATCGATAGCTAACAGAATCTATTTGTATCAATGACAGGCTCTATGGAAGTTATCATTAGCCCTTTAGTTGGCTTTGGGCTTCACAGAGGAGAGGAACAGAGGAGTGATCCACAGATGTAAAAGAGACAGACAGACACAAAAGTAGGGAAAATGTAAGGTAAGATGAGTACTGTAGAAGTGGTCGAATGTGGCATACAGTGGGGGTGATGGTCGTTTGAAGTCAGAAGTCAACTGCCGATTAAAAGACACTTTTGCCGTATGAGTATACGTTGCCCAGGGTGCAACACATGGAAATAAGTCTATCACGCATCCCAGTGTGATCCCAGTGAGGCTACGGCTTATTGTGGATATTGTTTGCAGCTGTTTGTAGAACTGGTGAGAATTTTCACACGCACACACACACCCCATAGCCAACAACATGAAAGGTAGGATTGTGAATTTACCTCGAACGCGACAACAATACCTCAATAGGAGCAATAACAATT
>UZAE01013043.1:0-12524 GCA_900617975.1 Rodentolepis nana | reverse complement strand
CCTCCCCCTCACCTCCCTCTCCATCCCCCCCCCACTCCTTATGAAATTGGGGGATTATCGAGACGAGTGCCAAGAAAGGAGGACGCGTGCGAAGTTCATTTATATGTAAATTATCCAGTTGAAAAGGCAACATGTTAACGCCTTTTATTAAAATTGGCCTCGTATTATAGTTTAAACAAAGTGTCGGCTAATCTTCGAGTATTTACTGAAAGATGTATTTACTGGATGCTTACTGGTGTCACAGGGAAGACGTGATTACTGTTTATGCATTTCTGGGAAAAGTTTGTGGTCAAAGACTCTCTAAGGAGGTACTTAAACACGCGGATGTGGTGATTTAATCAGCGCAAAAAATACTTGTCGAAGGAGGCTTCAGAAATAGAATATTATGAAAATTTTATGAAAGCATTCATTTTCGAAAGCCACATAACGAGTAAAGTATTTATTTATTTCAAATGGCAGGCTTTATGATAGTTATTATTAGCCCTTTAGCTGACTTCGGGTTTCACAGAGAGGAGAAAGAGGAATATCAAAGTGATAAAAGTCGAGAGGAGGGACAGAATAATGATTAACAGTTGTGAAAGAGTCAGGCAGACACAAAGGCAGAGAAAAGGCAAGATGAGTACTGTTGAAGTGGTCGAATTTGACATACAGTGAGGGTGATGGTAGTTTGAAGTCAGAAGTCAACTTCCGGTTTATGGACTTTTATGCCGTATGAGAATACGTTGCCAAGGGTGCACCACGTGGAGGTAAGTCTATCGCGCACCCCTCAGGAGAAAAACATTTTGCAATTAAATGATAATGCGTACTTTAGGCATCAGGTAATATCGGTTAGAGACATTATCCCTATACTTTATCCGCATTTCCCTTCGCATCTCAATAAAAAGTCCCGATACACCTGGTGTCCCTTGTTGGTTGTTGCGGCTCGAAGTTGAAAGGCAGGAGAGCAACTTCTTCAGCGCTACTGAGTTGGAAATGGAAGTTATTCGCCTAGAAAGTCTCGAAAGTTGCGTTTTAAGAGAATCGAAATTGACCAACCATACACAAAATGTAAAGAAATATGTTGCTCAAAATTCAAAATGCGTTAAATTGGCTCTCATCATGACCCCATTTCTCTTTTCTGAGTAGGAAATGCCAAAATTTACCTGTATTCGATAAAATGTTGGATGCAATACTCTATTTTTGTTTTTATTTTGTCTAATTTACTAAATGTTGATTTTTTTCATTTTTAGTGTTTTGCAGTGGGTAATGGTATAAGCGTTCATTAACTCATAATCTCCTTGTTTAACTATCCGTCTTAATTTTCCATGACAATGCTCAAGGGATTATATTCGAAATCGTTTCTTTCTTCATCTTATAATCTCGGTAAAGAAAGCCCTAAATCCTAGAGATCATATGGCTTACAATGGATTCCATAAATCTCCTCAAAGGCCATCATTGGCTACAAATCCACCGTGCCCGTTTGGCGAACCAATCACACACGGGCTGGACGGACAACGCACGCACATGCAAAAATTTCCCGCCCAATCAGACATTGAGAGGCTTCAGGGGCTTTTCTCGTAGTCTTTTGGTATGTCACAAATCCCCCGAATTAATCCCTCCTTCATGCTCTTTGTGTCTTCTGGTAAGTAGGGTGTGGATTTGAGGATCAGAGGGTTAAGTTGAGGAATTAACTAAACCGAAAGCTATTGCTCCTATTTTAGGCGCTTTATACTGAATCCTTTAATCCGTGATTATTAGCTTCAATATTCCAATGCAATCGAATGGACAACAACTGCAAGATGACGAGTATTGCATGGAGAGCAATGTCTGTCTCTACGAAAACAATGCATTTTCAACGAACGTGTCGACAATAGACCCGATCTACCGAAGCATCCCATCACCGACAATTGCAAATATCCCTATGGAGAAGGCCAGTATTCAAAAGACTGACAAATTTTCAGATATGAGTAAGAGCTTGTTCCATAAGTTCTTAAATTAAGATTGAAGGGAATTGGAATGGAATCCCTTGTTGTAGTACTTCGTAAGTATCTTTCCACCTGTCAATGAAACACCAAGATATTTCTCTCAAGCTAATGAAAGAGACTATTTGATTCTAATTTTATTAACGTAATTGTGGCGAATCGTTATAGGCTCTGCTAAACTATTGCTCACAAGTTCCGAGCTTCGTAACTGCTAAGCTGGAAATCCAAGTAACGTCCAACGAGTGGTGAAAAGTTGTAAACAGTTTGAATTATGGTTATAAATTTCAGATGGAAGATAGGAGAGGAAATTTGTAAGTGGAATTGGGAAACAGGGGAAACGATCACTCCACACTCCTGAAAGTTGGTATTTCTAACTTCGCAGTATGAAGTAGAACCGATGTCATCTCTTTTAATTAAATGCATTTTTCAAATTCTTCAGGATTCGAGAGTTCTCTATTCCAGTCCATGCATGAGTTCTCATCGCAGCTTTCAGTACCACCACCATCGCTGACGTCACAAGCACATCCGCCAATGCCGATTTCATCCCAGGCACCCATCTTAACGAATCGTAGTTTCTCAAATCCGTCTCATCATCAACAACAACAACAACAACAGCAACACCAGCCAACTCTTCAGAAACCGCCCACAGTTAAGTCAGTTTCGATTTCTGGAAAGTTGGCTGACTCCAAGCATGGTGATAGTAGAAGCACTGAAAATACAGCAAACAGCAGCGATGCAAGACGTTCCGTAAATGGAGGCAAACGATCGAGAAGACAACGCACACATTTCACGAGTCAGCAACTGCATGAATTGGAGTCGACCTTCATGCGGAATAGGTATCCTGATATGAATATGCGAGAGGAGTTGGCCTCATGGACAGATTTGACGGAAGGAAGAGTTCGGGTATGCAAATAAAAAATTTGTAATTTTAAAAAATCAATAAAGTTGCGCGAAGTTAATTTGAGAAAAAATTAACCAATAGAAATGCTGTAAATTCAATTCCAGGGTTCATTTGCGTGCATATTATCTTCTTCCTATTGTATCTTAATAAAATTATAACGCTGTAGTTGACGAATATTATTTTCTGCTGTCTCGAAGTTAATATGTGATGAAGGAAAAGCATACCATACTTTTATGCCAATGAATAGATTTTGAATTCGGTGTTTCAGTAAATTAAGACTGTGTGATTGGTTTCCTGACTTAAAGTTTGAGAAATAAAATGAGATTTATTCATGATATTAGAAGGCTAGGACGTTATAAAACCGGCTCTAAATGACTTGCGGTTATGAGATGGAATTGGCTAATTTTGTTAGTTTTGTGCGTCCAGATTCACGGTTTCTCTGTTATTGTTAACTTTGGTTTAAAATTGAAAAGAAATATTGATCACTATATAAACCCCATTCCCAGATTAAATTTTAAATAGCAAATCATTTGTGTACCGCATAAATAATCCAAAGTGATACCCTCAAAGTGCCTTTCATTCAGGTATAAATTATTCACCAGTTGAGTTTCTCACATTTTTTTGAATTATCTGTTGAATAATTATAAGCAAAACACTAGTCCAAAGGTAACTTTTAAGCTGCCCCATATGATTGGTCACTTGTGCCTTAGATACTGAAACGCTTATTTGATTAGGTGTGGTTCAAAAATCGTCGAGCTAAATGGCGCAAGCGAGAACGCCACCTGGAGGCGATCCGCAACAGTTTCAATCAGCAGCAGCATCATTACTCTTCGGGCGTTTCACACCATAATCCGTTCGCTCCTCTCCTATTTCCCACCCAATCAAATCAATTCCCGGCTCCTCAACAGTATTCACAATCTCACCAACCACCATTGCACCCTCCATCGTCAGTAAACTCCCAGACGAATATTTCGGCCACAGCTGCTGCTGCAGTAGCAATGGTCGCATGGAGACAGTCTGGGAAGCCATCAAGTTCCACAAGTTTCCTATGGCCTCCGATGAGGTCAGAAGTGAGCGAGGAACCACGTCTGCTTGGAAATCCAACCCAGTCACCGTGTCTTCAACATGAATACCCTGTCTTCACACCTGATACAACAGGAAGCTTCGATATGAAATGGAAAGTCGAGGAGAATGGTATTGAGAGCGGGGAAGAAGACGATATTGAAGATGAGGACCAGGATGATGAAGAGGGAAGAGATCAAGAAGGTAGTTTGAACTTTCAGCAAAGTCCCGACTATTCATCTCAACTACGACAGCTACCGTCTTTACTGCATATTCAGCATCAACAACAGAGTCATCCGGCGTTCTACGAGTTCCGACAAAATCTCGATCACGAGGAATTTCATCACCAAATTCAACAGGGAAATCTGTTTGGAAGAATTCAGACAACGGATCAATTGCACGAAGTCAGTGGAATCCAATTCAGTCACCCCGATGGAAACATGCTTTCTTGAAGTATTATTTTCTCACTTTTTTTTTTAATTAAATATATTTAAAACTCGTTTTGTTTCCTCCACATTTTTGTTTGGCTCCATTTGTTCAATCACTTTTTTGCAAAATATTTATCACACTTTTTTGGCAAGACAATGACAATGCCATTAGCGAAGTCAATTTGAGAATTTGCCTATAGAGCAGAGTGTAATTTACATTTGCCTGTTAAAAGATAGGCAATCGAGCACTGTAGTAATACGCTGGTAATATTTTGAAGCTCCATATACTCTGGATATCGGAGTAGACTGGGAAATCTTTCAAATTTGGAGCAATTATCTCTCCTAGAAGCCATCAGGCGCGAAATCAGCGACAAATTAAGATGATTTAAACGGTAAAGGAACACAAATCGCATTAATTTCTCATTATTTATTAACCTCAAATGGCAGGCGTTTTGATAGTTACCATTAGCTTCACAGAGGAGAAGAAATATTAAAGTGAAAAAAGTCGAGGGGGGGGGAGGGAACAGAAGAGTGTTTCAAAGATATAAAAGACAGACAGAAAGGTAGAAAAAAGGTGAGGTGAGTACTGTGGAAGTAGTCGAATATGACATACAATGAGGTCACGGTAGTTTGCAGTCAGAAGTCAACTGCCAGTTAATAGACCTTTTTGTCGTATGAGTATACGTTGCCCAGGGTGCACCACGTGGAGGTTAGTCTACCGCACACCCCAATTTCTCAATATAATGCGCTGGCAAAGTAAATATTTAAAAAAATTAAATATGACACAATTTTCTGCTGAATGGTGTAAAGCCATTCATCAATTTACAAAATTTCCACTGTGGTTGTAAATACACATTTACTTTCCGAAACTCTGCATTGTTTCTGGGAAGAGGAAGAGGCTTTCCATTTTCCCGTGTGGAGGCTTCAATTTTCAACCGATTTTTGTGACTTAAACGTTACCACTTTAAGGTTTATTTATTTCAAATGGCAGCCTTTTTGATTCCTATCATTAGCCATTTAGCTGACTTCAGGCTTCACAGAGGGAAGGTTCATCAAAATAGAAGAAAGTCGAGGGGCGGGGATCAGAAGAGCGATTCACAGATGTAAAAGAGCCAGACAGACACAAAGGTAGAGAAAAAGGTAAGATGAGTACTGTGGAAGGGGTCGAATATGACAACCAGGGGGGTCGTGGTAGTTTGAAGTCAGAAGTCAACTGCCGATTAATAGACTTTTCGACGTTTGAGTATACGTTGCCCAGGGTACACCACGTGGAGGTAAGTCTATTGCACACCCCACCACTTTAAGGTAATTGTTTATAACCTGCCTGTAGATTTAGCAGATTTCAAGTGGTCTTCGTCTTCAATTGATGAAATGCCAAAACGAGTGCACCATCTTACAGCGCTAAAGTAACCTGTGAATCTCCGGACTTCGAGTAGAACCCTTTGCACATTTTGACATCATTCTTACACTCAAACAATCAATTAACAGAGAGCAGTGTCAAGTGCAGGTAGAGAATAAGTGGCCTCACACAGGATTCCACAGAGAGGCTCAAAGGCGCATTACATAATGCGGTTTATTATTCATCAAATTACTCCGAGACAGAACGAGTGAAATAAAAATTATTTAATGTCTTCTAAATCTCTCACCCTACAATGAATATGCGAATTTTTACGATAGCTTTTTACATCCATTGTATGATTGGCTTTAAGATTAAACATGTCCTTCGACTAAATGCCAACCATACGATTATATAACCCTAGCACGGTTTAACTAGCCAAACTCATGAGCTCTCGGACACTTTTGTTTGAGTAGCCGTGAAGTTGATCAGATTGGGTGGGGGGGGGGGGGGGGGCAAATGAGGTCAGAGACCCCTTGACCAATCAGGAGTCACTCAGGGTCAGCGTGCTCGACTAGGTTCTGTGCCAGTGCTTCTTATAGAGTTGACATAGCCCCCAAATATACAATCCAAATCAATTTATTCCACACCACACGCACTCCCTTCTCTATATCGTAGATGTGGCCTAACTAATTTCGGTATCTTTCCTAAACTGGGGTATTTTGTTAAATTTATCTATATGTTAGGGGTATGCGATAGACTAGCCTTCACATGGCGCACTCTGGGCAACGTATGCTCATACGGCAAAAAAGTCTATTAACTAGTGAGATGGGTGTGCGATAGACTTACCTCCACGTGGTGCACTATGGGCAACGTATACTCATACGGCAAAAAAGTCTATTAACCTGGGGCAACGTATGCTCATACGGCAAAAAAGTCTATTAATCGGCAGTTGACATCTCATACGGCAAAAAAGTCTATTAACTGACAGTTGACTTCTGACTTCAAGCTACCATGACCCCACTGCATTTCGTATTCAACCATTTCTACAGTACTCACATCACCTTTCTCTCTACCNATATATATATATATATAAAGCATATTTGGCCAGTTGGGGTGCGCGAAAGACTTACCTCCACGTGGTGCACCCTGGGCAACGTATAATCATACGGAAAAAAGTCTATTAAGCGGCAGTTTACTTCTGACTTCAAACTACCATCACCCCATTGTATGCCGTATTCGATTACTTCCACAATACTCACCTCACCTTTTTCTACCTTTGTGTTTGTCTTTAACATCTTTGAAACACTCTTCTGTCCCCCCCCCCAACCTCTCGACATTTTTTACTTTGATGTTCCTAGCCTCTGTCAAACCCGAAGTCAATTAAAGGGCTAGTGATAACTATCAAAACGCCTGCAATTTGAAATAAATGAATATATATATATACATATATCCATAGCAAATGGCAGGCTTTATGAGAGCTATCATGGGCCGGAATTTCCCTTAATCTGAGATGAATGCAAGCAGATTTGTCAAATGGTGGGTCATTCAAATGCAAACGAAATGAAGCCTTTGTCTTTGAATAACGACATCAAGCACAGTGTTCAGACAATCGCACTAAAAATTATCTTTGCTCTAATAGACTTCCACTAAAATATCTCACCCCATGAAACCTTCTATTATGGTAAGCAGGTTGCGATTGCAACTAGGGTTGGGAAATCTTCAAGCTTCGCATTTCTCTTTGACAGTTCATCTAACTTACCTCACAGTCAAAATCGAATGTTAGAAACGCTTTTGATAAAATAGACCATGTACACATTAACTGGGCATCTGTGGCTAATTAGTCAGAGGTCTCCACAGAAACTATGCGAAACTTTTCTTTTACCCAAGATTTTCTCTTAATGGGTCTCGGTAATTACTGTATTTATTCACTATACGTTTCTGAATGAAGCTTATGAGCTTTGAAAATATTCGAATTTGATGGTAACACGTCGAGAGCTCGAATTCGGATTTCACTCTTTCATACTTCGCATTTTCGTTTAACTCTTAGGCTTCCTAAAGAGCTATCGGCAACTGTCCACATTAAAGCAGATTATCGTCCACCCATTCCCTACCCCTCTTCAACCCTCCCCTCCCCTCCCCTCCCACCCCCNCCTGGGCAACGTATATTCATACGGCAAAAAAGTCTATTAACTGGCAGTTGACTTCTCACTTCAAACTATCATCACCTCACTCTATGCTATATTCGACTATTTTTACAGTACTCACCTCACATTTCATCTACCTTTGTGTTTGTCTCTTACATCTTTGAAACACTCTTCTCTTCCACCCCCCCTCTCGACTTTTTTTCAATTTGATGTTCCTTCCCCTCTGTGAAGACTGAAGTCAACTAAAGGGCTAATGATAACTATCAGAACGCCTGCCATTCGATATAAATAAATACAGTTTCAAGTGTCCCCATGGTGAATAAGAGTTAGAGATTTGTTATCGCAGTTGGAGATCTTGTGAACTATAATCTACTTTTTGTCTATTGGAGAACAAAGAACGAATATCTGCAGACAGCGTGGACAAAACCATGAATAATTTTGGTGTTAGAGTTAAAATGTGTTGGTAATGTAAGCCTACTGAGGAGAACTGCAAGTAAACAAAGTTGGTAACCTTGTCAATCAACATGAGAAGTTTTTTAGAACCCAGGCGAACATGGAATAACAGTGATTTATAAGGAAGTGAATCATATGGTATGCTCATAGGCGAAATTGAGTATTTTGGGAAGATTAGATCAAATGACAGGCGTTTTGATTGTTATCATTAGCCCTTTAGTTGACTTCAGGCTTCACAGAGGGGAAGGAGCATCAACGTGAAAAAAGTCGAGAGAGGGGGAGGGGAAACAGAAGTGTTTCAAAAACAAAGGTAGAAAAAAGGTAAGGTGAGTACTGTTAAAGTGGTGGAATACGATATACGGTGGGGTGATGGTAGTTTGAAGTGAGAAGTCAAATGCCGGTTAATAGACTTGTTTGCCGTATGAGTATACGTTTCCCAGGGTGCACTACGTGGAGGTAAGTCTATCGCACACCCCAGAGTGGAAATATAGCTCTACAAAGAATTCCTATTTTTCAGGTCTTCTTTCCTTTTGTAATCCTAACTCGAGATAGTGTCGAATATTCCCAAAGCTCCAAGTAATAGCAAAAAAACCGTTGTATGAAATTCATAAAAAAATGCGCATAACCTTCGATATAAGCCATTTGGGGAAGTGTTCGAGGTAGCCAACTTTCGTGGAGTTAAGACTATTTTAACATGGACGATGCTAGGGCTTACACAATCAACAACTAACAACTGTTTTCAAATCTGAAGGCGAGGAGTAGAGAATGCCTAAAGTATATTGCGTTCCAATAATGAAAACTCGAGAGAAAGACGGAAATTGTGAAAAGAGCGTCTACATTTTTAGCTTAGCTAACGCCGTGTCCATCCGTTTTCCAGTTAAGTTATGAAATATACTGAGGGGTTGACGATAGACTTACCTCCACGTGGTACACCCTGGGCAATGTATACTCATACGGCAAAAAGTCTATTAACCGGCGGTTGACTTCAAACTATCATCACCCCACTGTATGTCATATTCCACCACTTTCAGAGTACTCACTTGACCTTTTTTCTACCTTTGTGTTTGTCTTTTACATCTTTGAAACACTCTTCTATTCCTCCCCTCCCCCTCGACTTTTTTTCACTTCGATGTTCCTCCTCCTCCTCTCTGTGAAGCCTGAAGTCAACTAAAGTGCTAATGATAACTATCAAAACGCCTGCCATTTGATTTAAATAAATAAATGAAATATGGGGAAACAGGGGTCGAATTCGATTATTAGTGTTCTTCAACTCTCTGCCTATTGAACACAGTTAAAACGTTCGCAATAACGCGAACATGACGGTTTTTATCAAACTGAAGGAAATTTGTGTGGGTCAAAATTGTAAGAAGCTCTTATGGAATCCTTCAAGGTAACTTGGAGGCACTGTTTTGGGAAAGCTCCATTCTCTCACCTGCTTGTTAATCAGAAGCAACCGCTGGGATTGACTCTCCACACTACTTAACCCATGTGGAGAGGAGGAATTCTCGAGTGATTTGTGACTCTGAATGCCATCTTGAAGTGTNACTTCTGACTTCAAACTACCCTCACACCATAGTATGTCATATGCGACTACTTCCNTGGCTTTAAGATTAAACATGTCCTTCGACTAAATGCCAACCATACGATTATATAACCCTAGCACGGTTTAACTAGCCAAACTCATGAGCTCTCGGACACTTTTGTTTGAGTAGCCGTGAAGTTGATCAGATTGGGTGGGGGGGGGGGGGCAAATGAGGTCAGAGACCCCTTGACCAATCAGGAGTCACTCAGGGTCAGCGTGCTCGACTAGGTTCTGTGCCAGTGCTTCTTATAGAGTTGACATAGCCCCCAAATATACAATCCAAATCAATTTATTCCACACCACACGCACTCCCTTCTCTATATCGTAGATGTGGCCTAACTAATTTCGGTATCTTTCCTAAACTGGGGTATTTTGTTAAATTTATCTATATGTTAGGGGTATGCGATAGACTAGCCTTCACATGGCGCACTCTGGGCAACGTATGCTCATACGGCAAAAAAGTCTATTAACTGACAGTTGACTTCTGACTTCAAGCTACCATGACCCCACTGCATTTCGTATTCAACCATTTCTACAGTACTCACATCACCTTTCTCTCTACCTTTGTGTCTGTCTGCCTCTTTTACATCTGTGAATCGCTCTTCTGTCCCCCTCTCGTCTTTTTTTCACTTTGATGTTCCTTCCCCTCTGTGAAGCCCGAAGTCAACTAAAGTGTTAATGATAACTATCAAAACGACTGTCATTTGAAATAAATAAATAAAGTATATATATATATATATATTACTGAGAATGGGTTAAGGATGATTCGTGTTGCCGTCAGCGAAAAGCTTCTTCCCATATAATAAGCGTATTTGGTGTTAATTCAATTTATTGTTGTAAATATCTCAAAGAAAATAGAAGAAAACAGACCTTTAGAGGCTTAATAAATACCAATGGAATAAAGGAAAGAGAAGAAGACGTAAAAATTGATTCAAGTTATTTCAATTTCTTTTTGCTGGAAGGAACGCGAAACGTTAGTCGATTCTCGTAAAATTGGATGACAGCATCGGGGTACCTCGCATTGGCTTCACTGGGGCTCATAAGGAAGGGGTAGGCCACTCCAGCGCTAAAATACACCAAAAAAAGGACTCAATTACTCAACCATACAACTTGAGCAGTTCTACTTTATTTTTTAATGGCCCAAATTATTACATGTGAAGGATGAACATTAAGTCGCCATTAATTGTTGTGATTCCGAAAACGGTGACTCCACTTGTGTCAGCACCATCGTCTAAACCCAAACCAGCCTCATTACAACCCATTTGGCGTTTTTTTAGTTGGCCAACTTGAGATCTAAAAAGAGAGTGCCTTCGACTCCTACGCTGAGCTGTTGTTGGCTTCGTCTCCGGCCCAGTCGGGTTGAAGTTGCCTTCAACTTTCATTTTCCTTCTTTTAGCAAAAGATTTTTTGTTCAATTTGCCAATATTTCTCCCTCTTCTTCTACTTCTTCTTCTTCTTGCAGTATTTTTCTTTATGTCTCCTCCTGCGGTGGAATCATCGCGGACATTAGACGTCAACAAGCTTTGTGGTGATCGCGGCGGTTTCTCGCCCTTTTCCGTGTTCTCCATTCCACTGCAGCAAGGCAATGTTCCAATATTTGCCATTTCTGGATCCTTTTCACCTGGGAAATGACTTCCTCCCTCTTCTTGCTTAGTGAGAGGAACTGAGAGGAGAGAATTTCGTCGCGATATGGCAAAATACATTGTCTGATTTTCAAATTCCTCGCCTGGTAACTCGGCCCCCCTTGAATCTGAACAAGCCTTCCATTTGGGGAGATAATTAGTGCTGTCAAGTTGACTGTTTGCATCACTTTGGTGCTTTGTGGAAATTTCAACTGTTTTTCGGGTTTTATTCCTTTTTTCAAATTCTCTTAAAAGCCTTTTACAGGAGAGGTTCTCCAGTGGTTCCCACGTGCTCTCAGTTTCATCGAATCCAACCCACTTGAGTAGATACTCCTTCACTCCCTCGTGAGTACGTACATCTAAAATTTTTTCCACTTCCCATTCTATGGCAGCCATTTGAGGGGCAATCGATTTCTCACTGCAAATCTGTTGAGTCGTGGTCACTTCCGAATTCATATTTATTTTTTAAGACGGCTGTTTTAAATCACCTTTAAATTTCAGGGTCATTCAGGCCAACTTTAGGCATATAAACAATCAACTTCTAAGACCTCTACAAGAGCACAGCTTATAGATTTGAAGAAACTTAATTCCTCATGTAAGAACAGAAAATCAATCTTTTGAATATTGTAAAATAATATTTAAAAAGTACTGTGGTGTTTTGATTTTTAAAAGAATTTTGATTAATAGTGCGATAGACTTACCTCCACGTGGTGCTCCCTGGGCAACGTACACCCATAAGGCAAAAAGTCTATTAACCGGCAGTTGACTTCTCACTTCAAACTACCATGACCCGACTGTATGTCATATTCCACCACTTCCACAGAACTCATCTTAAATTTTCTCTGCCTTTGTGTCTGTCTGTCTCTTTTGCATCTATTAATAATTCTACACATTTTGAGACCTTGTCTGTTCTTCCCCTCTCTGAATTCCCGAAGTCAGCTAAAGGGCTAATGATACCTATCAAAACGCCTGCCATTGTTTTGAGTTTCAAAATCATTTTCATTAATAGTTCGAAATATTGAACATAACCAC